>JAYESA010000014.1:152577193-152771877 GCA_036927795.1 Iris macrosiphon
AACGCCCATTTCTCCGCGACACGACTTCACGTGTCCGAACGGAGACACGTACTAACCCTCAAGACACCCGACAACATCTACCTAGGTCCATCTAACCTAGGACATCACCCAAAATTGGGCCAATCTCGGATTTCACCCAAAATTGACACAAAAGCTAGTGTCAAAGTCTCCAAACACAACCAAACTTGCTCCAACTTCCTCCCACGGGTAGCCTTAGGGTCTAGAAAGGTTATAAACCACTAATTATACTATATTAGAGCAATTAGTAAGAGTAAAGTTAGGGTTAACCTCTTGGGAGTTGGAATCCCGAGGCCAAGTTCTCCAAAACTCTTGAAATCACCTCCCTCAAGCTCCAAGCCTCCAAATCAAGCCTCCACACTAAGTCTAAGCTCTAAACACCTAAATTAAGGAAAAGTATAGGGTTAGGATTTACATAAATAGAAGAAATAAAAGAAGGAAGGAAGAAAATGAGAATACTTACTTGCTTGGAAGTGGGAAGAAGAAAGGAAGAAGAAGAAGAAGAAGAAGAAGAAGAAGTGAAGAATGGGGGGGGATGCTGCGCCGGGTCTGGGAATGAGGTTAGGGGAACCGGCCACACAATAGAAATAGGTTACATAGTGCCAAAAGACCAAAATGCCCTCCCCTCTAGACATGCAACTTGGGTTTTGGGTTTGGGGTTCCAAAAGCACTCAAACTAACTCCCAATCTCTCCAACTAACTAAAATAAAATATAATAATAATAATAATTCTAAACCCAAAAATAGGCCTCACGAGGGTGTTGGTTGGGTCGGACATGGGTCCACTAGGGTCTGACATGGGTCCAGGCTAGCCAAAACCCTAAAATAATCAATAAAAAATAATACAATCACTAATTAAATATAATTATAATTAATTATAAACAATACACAATTTACCAATAAAAAAAATAACCCTATTTTCTAGAATTGGGTAGTGACAGTTGGCACTGTAACATTAGCACAGCAGCAGTTGATGATGTTGTTGGCACAGGGGCATCCTGGAGGGGACACCTCACATGCCATGGTTGCTTCCTTCGCTTTACTCTTGCGGTTGATTATATTGAACAAATAAAGTGTGGGTTGATCTACCTTTACACCTATGTTATGAGCCCGGGTAGACCGACATTACGGGTATTTACGTATTATTTTTGCTCCATGATCTAGGGTTCATACAAGAACTTTTTCAGATCATCAGTGGAAGACTTTTGAGACGGACCATGTCCATTTGCCGCTGCGGGCTGGACGCCCAGGGCGATCTTATATAACTTTTATCAGGGGCCTACATAATGGTTAGCGGTGCTCACGACGGTCAGCCAAATGGATAGTTGCTTGAGCTTGACGAGCTCGTACTTCCATAGACTTCTTCTACTTAGTACATGCAGGCGCATAGTACGAAGAGTCCAAGTTTTGATTTTTCTTGAAGCGGCGCATGGGAGCACGGTCGGACAATATTATGTCAAAGACTGAGCTTCTGGGGGTGTCAGAGACGCCTGCGGCTGAACTGGAAGCCGAATACTGCTTTTTCTCTGCATCCTTCGTTGTGGTCTCATAGGCTGTGCATCAACCCCAAAACTTTTGACATTGTATTATTTTTCTCTGCCAGAGTTTGGGTGCTGAGCATTCTCCTTTTCAAGAAAGAAAGCCGCATGAGCGGGGACAGCCAGAGTGGACGCATATTGTGCATCTTCAGTATCAGAGAGAGAAACAAGGAGAACAAGCTCTATAGTTGGGTGAGGCACAGCGGCCTTTGCAACCCACGTCCTACGGTTCTTCTCATGTTGAGCACCCTTCTTGTTGGAAGGGGCTGCCGCATAAGCAGCGGACGCATGATGTGTGGTCCCTGTGGCAGAGAGAGAGACGGAGAGCACATGCTCCGCAGTTGGGTGAGGCACAACAGCTTTTGCAACCCATGTCCTCCAGGTCTTCTTAGACTTTGCCAGCTTTGGACAAGGACTAGCGCTTCCATCCGAGAGCATCTCCTCGAAAGCCAGCGGGTAGAAGCGGACTACCAGCATTTTTTGAGTTGATCTGAGCTTGGCTGTATTAGATTGCATCACAACTTTCTTATCAAAGAAGAAAGATGACTCCAACAGAGTCGCCACCTTGTTCGCCATTAAAACTGATTACTTCAATAGAAAATCAAAGAAAGTACAAAGAGGTCATTGACAGACAATCTAAGTACAAAATTTTGATTCTGGTGTGTGATGATGAACAAGGAGCACCATGGCGGCTCCTTTACTCTGTTGACGATCTGACGCAGGGTGAGAAAGCTTATGTTCTCTCTTTTCTCAACTCGGTATGCTCTCTCTTTCTGCCTTGGGCGACCCCTCTCTGTCTGTCCTTTTGGACATGCCATCCAGGTATATATAGTCATCCTTGGGTGCGCATCTGTTGGGCCGTATGGATGCTAAAGGGTACCGTGTATGCCTCCTAAATAGGGTGCACCTGTAACCGTGAGCAGACCGAGCTGCCACGTGGACGCTTGTTGAGATTTTTTGTTGCTGCAGATCTAGGCGATTCTCTTCCTTTATGCGAATGACTTGGTCATCTTGACACATATTCCACACTTGGTTGGATAGAATCACTCTTGTCGTAACAACAAAATTTTGTCTTCATAGAGTCTGAAACATATGTGGTCAGAGATGCATGGTACGTATGGAGTCTGGGACGCTTGGATCCAAAGACGCATGAAATGTATAGAGCCTGGGATGCATGGGGCCAAGGACACATAGGAAGCATGGAGTCTAGCAAGCACAGGGCCAGAGATGCATGGGGCCGCATGGAGACTAGGAAATACGGGGCCAGAGACGCATGGGATCGCCTGAAGTCTGGGATGAATGGGGCCAGTTGTGTTGTACGAGTGGCGCTGCACATCCGTCGAGAGTGAAGATCTGTGCCGACGTAAGACTTTTATCGTTTAGTGTGTACCCGTCGGTGGTGATACGGATGTTGAAGCAGATAATTAAGTTTGATAGAGAGTTGTTGCCAAAAGGATCGAAAGAGTTGCCTGAAAACTTTTACAAGTCGAAGATGATGATACGGAAACTCAGACTAGGATACGAAAAGATAAATTATTGTCGAAACGGTTGCATGTTATACTACAATGAGAACAATAAAAGAGATAAATGCATTTTTCTGTCAAACAGACCGGTACAAGCTAATTCGGGGCAAAGAAAAGTCAATTGCCTGAGCAAGGTTGCGTCCCTATAAGTACATACAGTTTTTGCCTATCACAAAGAGGCTGCAGAGGATATAAATATCCGCAAATACAACATAACACATGACATGGCATAGCAAGGAACGAAAGATGAATGAAGGAGAATTATCTCATCCTTCGGATGGAGAGGCATAAAAATATTTTGATCTGTGTCATCCAGAATTTGCTGCGGAGCCTAGGAATATCTGGTTGGGTTTAGGTTCTGATGGATTCACTCCTTTCGGACATTCAGGATCTCAGTACTCTTGTTAGCTAATAATTTTGACTCCTTACAATCTACCACCATGGATGTATATAAAGACTACTTACATTTTTTTTGACACTTATTATACCCGGTTCAAAAAATTCGAAGAAGAACATCGATATCTACTTGCAGCATTTGGCGGATGAGTTAAAATAATTGTGGCAATTCGGCATTCGGATATATGATATATCGAAGGAGAAAAACTTTCAGATGAGAGCGTCTCTCATGTGGACCATCAACAATTTTTTAACATATTGGATGTTATCGGGGTGGAGTACTCATGGTACTTTATTTTGTCCGATATGTATGAAAAATAGTAAGGCATTATGTCTCTAGAATGGAGAAAAATCATTTTTTTTATTGTCACCGTCAGTTCCTTCGTACGTCGCATCTGTGGAGAAGGAACAAAAATACCTTTAGAGCTGGTAAACATGAACTATCTCCTCCCCCGTTTAGACTGATAGGAGACGAAGTTTGAAAAGAGATAGATGGATTGCCAACTGTGATGGAAGATCCGATATCGACCGATCACTTTGAAGGGTTCGGACGTAGGCATAATTGGATGAAGTAGAGTATCTTTAGGGACTTACCTTATTAGAAGGACAATCTCATAAGGCATAATCTTGATCACATGCATATCGAAAAGAATATATTCGACAACATCTTCAATACGGTAATGGATATCAAGGGAAAAAGGATAGATAAATTAAAGGAAAAAATGACTTAGAAATTATTTACAAGCATTCAGATTTGCACCTAAAACAAAGTAGAAACGGCAATTGGGTCAAGCCTCCAGCGCCATTTACATTGAGTAGGGAGAATAACTTGATAATATGCAACTGGATTTCAAAGTTAAGATTTTCTGACGGCTATGTGTCAAATCGGGCAAGATGTGTTGATCTCAACGAACGCATGCTGACAGGGATGAAGAGTCATGATTGCCATGTGTTTATGGAGAGGTTACTACATATTTCTCTAAGAGAGATGTTGCCTCATCAAGTATGGACTTCGTTGGCCGAATTATTTATATTCTATAGAGATTCGTGTTCAAGCAAGTTGACGGTGCAACATATAATAGAACTTGAGAAGAAGATTGTATTGACATTGTGTAAGTTAGAAATGGTGCTTTCACTCGATTTTTTTGATAGAATGGAGAATTTGCCCATTCATCTTACATATGAAGCACGCGTCGGTGCTCCCGTCCATTATCGATGGATGTATCCATTTGAGAGGTATAAATTCTTTATACTAATAATTTTTTTATTCAAATAATTCTAAGATTCAATATATTATCTATAGGTATCTACATCACCTGAAGAAGAAGGTTGGCAATAAGGCTCGTGTAGAAGCTTCGATATACGAAGCATATATCATTGAGGAGCTTTCAAACTTCTGCTCCATCTACTTTGATACTCATGTCAGAAAAAATCGTAATAGAGCCCGAAGGAATAATGATGATGGGGTTGATGCCCCGAATAGTGTAATCCACACTATATTTAATATGGGTGGGAAGCCTATAAGTGCTACTAAAGTACGTTGGTTGGAAGACGATGAGTTTGAAGTCGCTCAGCGGTATATATTGTTAAATAGTGGTATAAAAGAGATGCAAGATATTGAGAAGTAAGCGACACATATTTTCTAGATATTTTAATTGTGTACATACTTGAAAAAAAATTCCTTATTATCACAGTACTTTTAGAGCTGAGGTAAAAATGGAGAGACCTAATATTAATGAAGATGATCTTGCTAGAGTGGTTAATAGAAAATTTCTATCGTGGTTCCATAATTATGTACGGATCCTAAAATTTAAGCATTCTAAATTTAGCATTCAAACCAATCATTATCTAATATTTATATGATATGTTATGTTTCAGGTTTTTTATCATGGTACAGACTTACATAACGAACGACTTCTAGCATTAGCTATCGGACCAAGTAAGAGGGCAAAGTGTTGGGATGGATACACCATCAATGGCTTCAAATTTAGAACCACTGATAAGTCTATTAATCAATCATTTATCAATGAGAAGGCTAATTATACAAAAAAATTTGGAGTATGTGTGACGGGTTCAGTCTACAATGGCGATCCAGAATTTAACTATTACGGTGTACTAAGAGATGTCGTGGAGCTGGATTACTCTTATGAGACAAAAATTGTGCTGTTTAAATGTGATTGGTTCGACACAACACCCAAACAAGGATGGAAATTTGAAAAATAGTTTGGATTTGTTGATATAAAATATGAAAAAAAAGATATATAGGTTTTGAACCATTTGTGTTGGCTAGTCAAACGGTTCAAGTATACGGGCTATCATAGTTGACGACGCAATAATAAACATTTGTGGGCTGTAAGCAAAACTAAAGCTAGAAACACATATAATTTTGGGGATCTAGCATACCAAGATGATGAGGTTGTCATGCCTCAACATGCATTTATGAGTTCGACCGGTGTTGGTGGTATGGGGGTTGACGTTACCATAGAGGATGATAGAGTTGACGAAGAGATTGAGATAGAATATTTACCTCATATAGAGGAGAACTCCGATATGGATGTATCAAGCGAGGAACTAGGATTGGAAGATGAAGGTGATAGTGATAGTGGAAGTAAAAATTAAAATAAAGAAGTAGAAGATGAAGACGATTCAGAAAATAATTCGAAAGACGATGACAATTCGAAAGATGAAGAAAATTAGTACGTACATACATATGCATTAGCGTAGATATTTATTTAATTATTTTATGACATGATTATTATTTATTTTATCATCACACTAGTATTTACTTATTTCACCACACCATTACTTTATGATTATCTGATTGATGACATAATTTTTTTATTTGCTGCCGATTTACCTATAGTATGGCGGGATGAGGACGAGGATGAGGACAAGTTCAGAGAGGATCATCTTCTCAGCATCCTCCGTCCACTACGTCTGCTACCCCATATTCTCGCATACGACCTAAGGACGAGTTCATAGATGCGGCGGATGGTTTATCCCCGCCATATACTCTTTTTGAGTAGGAGGAGCTACTCCATCTCCCAGATTGCCATCAGTTGCTACCCCTTCTTTTACTCTAGCCACTATCGGCACTACTACACCGGCTACTCCACCAGTTGCTCCCACAGGAGCAAATCTATTTCCAGGCCTTCTTATGGACAATGGAGTATATGTCCGTCGTCCAGGATTTACAGACCCACCAACTCTACCCGAGCGGCCGGCCAATATTTGTCTTTCCGAGATGTGGATCGATGGAGTGACCTAAGCATTTATTTGTCAATTCACACATTTATTTTGTATTTTTTATTCTAATTGTATATTGTCTACTTATTTCAGATTCTTCTCGATCAAGGCTGGAAATGATCTAGGGAAGATCATGCGAAAAAACTTTGATGGCCCTTATATCAACTTCAGTGACATCCCGCTCGATCGATGATTCACTTGGCTGGAGAAGCTCGGGATATGATAAATTTTATTTATAATAATAATTTTTTTTATTACAATGATAAAAAAAATTCTAATTTACAGAGGTTGTACTAGTGGCCAGATTATAGAGATAGTAATATCCGAAAGTACTACAAGACCGTCACCAGCAAGAGGTTGAGAGATATGATCAATAACCAGAAGGTGCTGGCGTCACTTGGACCAGATCACATCAAGGAGTGGCGGAAGGCGGAGTACGGAGAGGAGATGAAGAAGAAGATGGACACCCCGGCCTACAAGGCCAAGTGCGAGAAGGCGAAGATTGCCCGTGCTATGGGTGGTCTCCATACTGGTAGATCCATTCTGACCGTCGAGCATTTTTGACAGATGGTTAGTATTAAAAAAAGTTTGCTAGATCAATTTTTTGTAATTCTAATTTTTTGCTTATTTATTAATTGCTTAATTTTTACAGTACGACGAGGCCTCCAGAGCCGGGGAAGAACACAAGACCGTCGACTTCCCAGCAATCTTCCAACAGACCCACAAAAGAAAAAAGGATGGGTAGCTCGTAGATGAGCGAGCTGCCAAAGCATATGTAAGTTGTCTTTATAAAATTTTGTCAGTTTAATTTAATTATTTTTATAATTTAATTAGATTCTTGGTTTCTAGGTCAAAACAGTCAAACTAAATCAACTCTAGGTCATTCAATTTCAAAAATACTAAGAAACAACACTGCAAATACTTAAAATTATGCACCTTTGTTAATATCATATTTTAAGAAAAAATACTGTAAATACTTAAAATTACGATTTTATTCAATTTAATTTAAACCTTATAGGAATGGTCCGATACCGATTCTGATTCCGATACTTTAAACCTTGGTTAATATCCTATTTTAAGATATCATGAAAATAAAATATAGCAAATATAACTCAAATTATATACATATACTATGATATCTAGTATCTAATATGATAGTCTAACCAAAATCAAATATAGCACATATAACTCTAAAATATTTAACTTTAAACATATTTATATAAATAAATATATGAGACGTTACAGGGGGGCGCTGAAAGCAGTACACCGACTGAGAGAAACGATCAGTAGGTACAAGCTGTCGGAAGAGAAAAAGGTGACAGTGTGTACGATATCGGATTGTTGGCATCGATGCCGTCGGTTCTTTCCAGAGCTCCTTCGACGGCTACTCCAACTCTATCAGTGCCAGCTTCGGCGTTCCTTCTGGTGCGATATCTCTGGAGCAGCTCATGATAACTTTGTATGAGCTACATGGGTTGGTCTGACAGTTGATAGACAGTCGTGATGCTACAGAACATGCTCCTCCGATGGATACTACGACGGCTCCACTGACGGCAACTACATTGGGTCCTCCAGCTACTCCGACAGCTCCAGCTCCTCCGACGGGATCAATGGGTCCTCCAGCTCCTTCGATGGCTTATGCCACTGCTCCGTCTGTCGTTGCTCCTGATGATCTACAGGATATCATCACTATGATTGTGGCACAGTATATGGCTAGCTGACAGCCGTCGTAGCCTCCTCCTCCACCAACGAATTCATGGATTTTTGAGTTTGTGGGATTTTTTTTAGTTGGCTGTATTTTTTTGATTTTATTGTATTTATTTGACTTTGTAGGATTGTATAACAGTTATTTATACATGTTAGGATTACTCTATTTTATTATTTCGACGTATATATAACATTTGTACATGTTTGTCTGGGTTTAATAAGTTTGTGTAGAATTTCCTTGTGTTAAATTTATTTGTATGGAAATTGGTGAATGTATAACAGGTATATGCTCAGTAGAAATTGATTTCTGGAAAAAAAATTACCTTCAGCGACGGACATGCGACGTAATAGCGACGGAATATCTGAAAAATCTCAGGTTAATGACAAATTTTCGACAAAAAATTATGACGCTAAAATATCTGATACACACAAATATGCCAAACATATATCAGAATATGTCGCTAAAATCCGTCACTTAGAGTGACGGATTTGAGACGGATTAATGACGAACTCAGTGAGCCCTGAATGTGCAAAACCTTCTGAAAATTTTAGAAAATTTTGGCTCACATAATCCGTCGCTAATCCGTCGGTAAGTAGTCAAAAAGTTTAGCGACGTAACTTGTACGTCGCTGATCCATCGCAGATTTAATGTCGTTCAATCCGTTGCTAATCTGTCTATATAGAGACGAATTAGCAACAAAATTTTTGTAGCAACGTTAGTTATTCTCACGGAACCTTTTCGTCGCTAATCCATCGCTAAAATCAAATAGCGACGAAAAAATATATTTTAGTGACGGATAATTAAGTTGCTAAAATAGTGTATTTTTGTAGTGTATTAGCTAAAAATACTTCTGCTAGAGGCTTAGAATTTTGTGGGAGGTGTGAGAGGTAGAGAGTGGTAAATTGTGCTGAGTGAGAATGAGAGTGAGGTTGTTGTTGAGTGAGAATGAGATTGAGGTCTAAATTGCGGGTGTATAAATAGGTAAATTGTGGGTGAACGTTAAATTTTGTACAACAAATATATTGGCGAGTTACTAGTCGTTAGATACCCAACGTTCAATTACTTAGTCGTTGGATGCCCCAATGTGGTTACCACAGTCCGCCAATAATTTTGTCGTCCCCAACAAATTTTTTTGTAGAGAACGTCAAACATTTTGATGAGTTAATATGATATAGCTTTTCACCATTAAATTCGAAGGTTCTAGAAGAGCTTGATTTAACTAACAAACGAAAGAAAGTACAAAGAGGTCCTGGACGGACATTCTAAGTATAATATTTTTTGATTCTGGGGTGTGGCGATGGACAAGGAGTGATATGACATCTCCTTTACTCTGTAGACGATCCGATGCAGGATGAGGACGCTTATGTTCTCTCTTCACTCGTCTCGGTATGTTCGCTCTCTCTCTCCCTCTCTCTCTCTCTCTATGTGTGTGTGTGTATTGGCTGGGGTGGTATACTTTCTCTCTAGAGCGGAAGAAAAAGAAGCCACCTTTCGAACGTTCCAGTTGTTCCTATTTATAGCCATCGTGCTGACGAAATATGGGTGTCGTATATGCCTGTTTGGTGGCCGCATAAGGCTCCTTCAACAGAATACAGTTGTAACTGTAGTCGCATGCCATGGACATATTATCACGTGATCTTGGTTGAGATATGTTGTTGAAGAGATCTCCGGGTAGTTTTTAATCCGTTGTATGCGTGACTTGGCCAGCTGGATACGTAGTTAGCACCAACTGTACGAAGATCTCTACAGTTGTAACGGAAAGATCTTGTGAGCTGGAGGCCACATAGCAACTTGGCTGCAAGATGGCGAGGCCTCATGGGTCTTGTAGACGCATACGTGCTCTCATTTATCCTTGGTCGAATGGACACTCTGGCTACATAGTGGCGAGGCCGCATAGGGCGTAGCCTCATACGTTCTCTTTTGGGCCTTGGTCGAATGGACCCTTTGGCCGCATGGTAGCGAGACCGCATAGGACGTAGCCGCATACGAAGGACACGTGGCAAGGCACGTTTGTCGAAGCAATTAATGTACTGATGTGACTTATTATCTTCTCCTGAGCCGTCGTCTTCACGAGTCTCGAAGCATCTTAGAGTGATGAGTAATGTGTGAGAGCTTCTGACAGACATCAAAATCTGTGTCAGGGGTATTTTATGCGGCGTCCCTGGTCTATGGTCGTTAGGCAGCATATAGTATACTATGCGGCTTCTCTGCGACTTGTTTGTTCAGGCCGCATATGGCTTCTCGGTGACTTGATTATTATGGCCGCATATGGTTTCTCTGTGGCTTGGTTGTTCAGGACGCATGTAGCTTCTTTGTGGCTTGATTGTTCATGCGGCTTGTTTGTTCAGGCCGCATGTGGCTTATCTGCGGCTTGTTGAGGGGGCATGACATTTATGCAGCCTGTATAATTTTTTAATGCTTCTACAAGACCCCCTTTAAAGTTTCAAAAATGATAAGTTTAGAATACTTTAAAAGAAGCATGGACGAGCGCTATTGGCCTCATATGCAGGTCATGCCGCCTAGCCTCGTTGCCGCATAGTTGTCTCTGACAGGCTGTCCGATCATTAAATGAGAAGATTGTTTTGATCTTTGCACGGATCTCTTGGGATTCTGTGTTGTTGGTGGATAAAGTGGCTCAAATAATGAGGAGTCACCACCAACCATTACTGCTGCATAGATCAAGGCGGATCGCGGATCGAAATACGAACAGCCGCCGTCATTATTCGTTGTCGCATAGTGAGAGGGGGATTCTTTAAAAACCCTCAAGTCTTCAAACTTTTTTCTCTTCTTTCTCCTTGCTGCCATGGCTTCCAAAGCATCCTCCTCCGTCGCTGCTGCCAAGAAGGCCCCCAAGGGCAAGGCCATGGCTAAGGGGAAGGGCCGTGCTGTCGAGGCTGCCCCCTGTCTATTTTTCGACGATGTTCAGCCGTCAATTAAGGATAAGTTCATCGGGGAAGACGAAGTGGAAGACTTGAACACAGAGACACATATGCACAGTTGGAAGTATGGATTCGTCTATGCGCTAACTTCCCACTGCCGCATGGGTAGCCCAGCCGTCTGGGCAACCCGGCCACATGAATATCCATGCCGCATAGGTGATCGAATTATATGACCTATCATGCCGCATGGCTTTCTCGGCCGCATAGAGGTTCTAAGCCACATATGTATGTATATTTATTTTATTTTATTGATGAATATGACCATATCCCTTTGACTTGCAGTGATATTGCCCCCCATACCCTCCGATGAATTGGTCCTTAGGCTAAACCTGCTGCCCTTGAACCTGAACCTTGGAGATCTTGATGTAGCCATCAGGAAGCAGCTTGAAAAAGATCTCTCGCCTGAACGCCAACAGATGATCGCCGAGCAGACGTCTGCTTTTCTGTTGAGTCAGATGAACACAGGGAAGATCCCCATTAAGGATGTGACGCATTTTTTTAAGAAGTCGTACTTCCTATTCAGGGACGCACTGGAGTCTTCTCAGGTGGGGAAGATCAAGGAGAGCTACTATTTCACCTTCCGTGGAACAGAGATGACATTTTCTTCCTTCGGCCGTTACTTGGCTTTGTCGGACCTGAAGGTGATTATGGGTCTGCGGTATATGGACTGGGACTTGACCCCCGAGCCGAGGGACGCTCCTCTGGGTAATGTCCGATGCTGGACCGGACAGAGCAAGGAAAAATTTTATAGCACAAAGGAGACACCCTCCTACTCCTTGCTTGGACTAAAGCTCGGCCTCATCAGCACTGAACTGAGACTGAACATAAGTATATATGTATCGGACACCTTTTTCCATTGGGTTGCCAAGAAGGGCTCATATCCCACGGGATAGTTGCGGGTTCTCAGCTGGGCACACTATAGTGTCTCCTGTTGTCGCCTGACTCTGTGGATCCTAAGGAAGTATGAGTGGGAGCTTAAGTCCGCCGACTTGTTATTTGCTGTGAGAGGTACATGTTATGGACTGGAGATGAACCGGCCCCTATTCGTCACCCTGATGGAATTATATAACTGTCTGACGGGGACCTTCTTCACACCCGGAAGCGAGATGGAACTAGCTTTGCATGAGATGCATGATGTCTCGAAACTTCCATGGGGCGAGGAGCCCTACGAAGAATATATCCCCAGTAATGAAAAACTTGGAGAGTTGGAAGCGGAGAACCTGGAAATCCTGGCTGTGTACCAGCAATTGTTGTGCCATCATGGCATTTTTTAGTGACTATGGAAAAAGAAAAAGTCCTCTGAGGGGTCTTCTCCCCCATATCACCGCTTGGACTCGCTATCTTTTTTCGGATTTGAAAGATTCTAGCAGAGTTCACGTCCGGGCGTCACGAACTGAACAGGAAGTGTTCGACCTAATTCAAGCGCATCGGGAACTGGCTACTGCCGAGGTAGAGAAAGTCGAGGGTTCCACGGATGAAGAAGACGAACCCGCGGACGAGCTGGGTAATCTTGAAGAAGAACTCAGCTATATTTTCATGGATATGCACAAGTTATCCGCCAAAGCCGTGCTGGCGGGATCTCTGATGCTGTGGTTGCGCAACAGCGTCGTCCCGGACGGATTCGGGACCATAGATAGGATCAGTCGCCCTCTTATCCTTCCTGTCGTAAAGTTGGCTTTCGGCCATAAGCTGGTCCTTCTACCGGCTATGGTATGTTGCATTCACCGGGGGCTCTGCAACTTTGCTCAGAAGTTCGAGGAACATCCGGGCAAGGGGCATTTCAATCGGATCGAGCTCCCTTATCATTACTTGATGGGTTGGCTCCTCCTGCATCATGGGTCCCTGATGAGCCCTGGAATTAACGAGGACATGGTGGCGGTTGACGCCGTGATCCGCAAATATCGGGGGATGAAGTGGAGATCCGATACAGTCCCCACCGGTAGGGGGGAGCTCTCCTTTATGAATGGTTGGAGTTTTTTTACGTCCGAGCTGGAGTTCACGGACGAAGAGAGAGACGTTGCTCATCAAGATACCGGAGGAGCGCCTCGGAACCTCTCTGAGAGGCTGTTTCGTTGGCTCCAAGACATTCGTCCCTCTGGTGTACCAGAATCGAGGCGAGATTTTTGTAGAGCCTTATCTGCCAAGTAGATCGGTGGAGACGAAGAAAGTTGCTGCTGTCGCCGCCATGGGAGTCCAGGAAGTTCGAGCGAGTCCGAAAAAGTGATGACAGCGAGCGTTCCAGAAGTTCTACGTGAACTTGTTGGTTCCTGGAAGCAGATCGTGTGGAGGCGATTCTTGCTTTAAACAACGGTAATCTTCATCACCCCAGCAAGCAGATTTTCTTCTCCTCCTTTCTCTTCTCTTCTACTAGTTGTAATTCCGTCTGTCCGTCTGCAACTGCAAATGCAAGGAAGAAAGTGGAGTTTATTTTTTCCGATTCCTTTGTCATCTTGAGAGCAAGTTGTGATCAAAATCATTATATAGTTCTTCGTGGATATCGAGAATAGTCAGAGTGGAAACTTTTGTGTGAATCTCTGATCTCGACCACGCGTTCTTCCGTCTTTGGTTAAGCCTCGGAAATAATATAATTGTAATATATTATTTGGTTTTTTTTATATCTGAAACTATATTCAAAGGACATAACTCTTTTATGACATTGTATTGAACTTTAGTTAATTAATAGATGAACTCTGATCATTTATTTTCAATGTATCTATAGAAGAAAAAAAAGGACACCATTTAAAATTTTGCCATGGACATTAAAATCCCCAGGGCCGGCCTGTGTGGGAGTGGCAATTGGTGGAGTGGCCATGACCAAGTTCTGGGCTACTACTATTCTGGGGTGAGTGCATGCTGATGCCGACGATGGCTACGTGGTGGTGGCAACAAATTGGGGGGCAGCATTACTTGGGTGCGCTCCTGTTAGGATTGCAACGCAAACTGATCAATAATGCTAAGTTTACTACCAAATACTTACAATCTTCTTACAACTCTCTCTATTCCCACTATGTAGGCCACATCCAGTTCCACCTCTTCCCAAAATAACGGTTGTCACGTGACATTTCTGTCATATGGCGACCATTCGAACAGCCATCGGGATAACCACCGGACCCACATTTTTCTTCTCCTCCAATGAACGGCCGTCATGTGGACGCCACGTGACAGTTGTAAGAAAGTTGTAAGCATTTAGTTATAGGCATAGCATTGCCCCAAACTGATAGGGCCAACGCTCTCCCACATGTTACGATCTTAATCCGAGGGAGAAAACAATAATGACTTGTGGCTCACAGGTGTGAGGCTTCCGGAGACCAGGCTCTTGCTGACGTGGCTCTCCTATTGACTCGAAATCGTCCTCTTGTTTGCTCCGGATCCGTCCCTTAAATTTTTAAGACCCCTCCAATCGGAGACCGTCCTGTCAGCATGAAACCATGGTCTCCCGGAGCTATTAAGCAGTGTTGGGAAGAAAATCACTATTTTAATTAAATTTTTCATAAATTCCTAAAAGTGAGACACGTGTCCATCTTAGTAGAATTCCGATGCAATATGTACATGAGATAATTATGACACATGTTATTTTATTTATTTATTTTATTTTTTGAAATACGACAAAGTCAGTTTTATTGAAGAATATATTTGACAGAATTATGTTTAAGTACCTTACAATAAGGGTCCATTTGGTTCACTGTAATATAATTATAATCGTAATGGAATCGAATGAAAAATATATATTTTTGTAATTTGATTCAATTACGGTTACGATTACATTGCAGTGAACCAAACGGACCCTAAATCCGATTTGCAATATGAATTGGGTTCAGGGTTTTGGTAATTCTTGTTCACAAAGGATAGGAGTTGGTTATTGGAGTCCTATTTTGGCACCATTAAACTGATCTTAATTTTTACTACTTTTAAGAGTAGCCTTTTGAGACTGTGTAACTATAGAGGAATTGTTCAGCAGCACTATGTGGCCTGTTGTTCTGGACCGTCAACCAGATCGCGGGCCACATAACAGCTCTCTATTGATCATATTTTTGGTGGTGGATCCAAACAAATAAGAGGGAGCCAATAAAGATCTGCCACGTGATCCGCGGTCTGGTTGGCGGTTCCATGAACCGCGGACCAAATAGCATTTTATTTTATTTTTGCAATACGTACAGTTATTCTCGTCTTTCCTCAGTGGATTCTGGGGAGTATTATAACCAAGATGCGACTACCTAGTACGTTTGGCTCACCCAATCTTTGCGCGATGCATGGCAGTTGGTGCCTAACAAATGGCATCAAAGCTACGAGAAATAAAAGTTTCATGGCTCCTAACATACTCAAAAGGAAGATTCACCCCCTGGAATGAGAATCCTGAAGTGTTATTGATGGAGACATGCAACCCCTAGGTACGCTGTTCTAATCAAGCCATGAACCAGATTAATGACTTGGCACACGATAAAGATTGAGGTCATGCTGGTTGATCACAGAGGACCAGGTTCACATTGTTGTCACCAACGTAAACCAGTAGCAGCAATCAATTACGTTGCCCTCGCCGAGTAAAACTTTGATACAGCAGACGGTATCTAAGTTTTGATAACGTCCATATATGACATGTGGAATCTCATCTCTCTTTTCGTATACTGTACAAATATATATATGGAAGGAAACCATGTCATACATGGACGATATCAAAACTTTGATACCGTCTACTATATCAAAGATTTACTCGCCCTCGTGATCAAGGTTACGGATCAAGTGTCATCATAATGGAAAATGTTCAACCATGTCGATGTACGTAGGATCCCCAGCCCCTTGCAGCCAAAAACCTAAGCTTAGGGGTCTGCACACGATTTTGTATACAAGATCTAATTGTGTATTATTTGATGGTGGTCTCTTGCACAATTTCTGTGTATCCTCCTATATGGCTTGGTTGTACTGAGCTGCATGGGGAGGGATTTGGACTCTTACCATTATTAACATGCAAGAAAGCAAATATTGAAGTTTTGAAGCGCCGTCACTTGTAATAAAACTCTGGAATTTGTGATAAAAGTTGAAGGATTATATAGTTGTATATATATTCTAATCACGTCCCTGCAAGTTGAAGGTCCATCTAGGATCGAGAGTTGGAATCAAGCTGTGGCATTTTTTTTTAATCGGTTTAAAATTAATCAGTGTTCGATGATTCGAACCAGAATTATTCTGTTACCGTGTTAAAGTACTTGTCAGTGACACCAAAATTCTAAAATTATGGTGAGAATTAAAAGTTATATATTTATATTCTGAAAAAAAAAGGACTATTTGATTATTACTCCCCTCTTAGATTAGATATATTGATATTAGCTCAATGTTATATTAAAAGTTGAAAATATCCTCCTGAAAGTGTCGTTAAAAATCTGAAAGTGTAGTTAATGAGTTTTGAAAATGTCGTTAAAGAATTTTTAACGACACTTTCAGAAATGTATTCTTAACTTTTAATCTAACAGGAAGATAATATCAATATACATAATCTAAGAGGAGGATAATAATAAATAGCCAAAAAAAAATGTAATCCTAGATCAATTAATATAAGTTGAAAAACAAAGTATATCAAGATATTAACAACAGGACAAACATGAATATCTCAGATGAGTAGATTAACAGAAGTTGAGAAACTTATCAAACATTAGCAAATAAATAGCACATTTGGTTACCGAAATATCATTTTCTTAAAAAAAAAATAGTCAATTCATGACCAAAAAAATATATAAAAAATAACTAAAACTTAAATTATTTTAATCTTTCAATGGCCAAAAGTGATATTTATCCAAACTTTAACCGTGCCTAGTTTTGCATCTATGTGCCAAATGCAAAATTTCTTCTTCTTTTTCCTTTAATACTGGGAGCACATATACTTTACCAATTAATGCACCTAACTTGTTGGTGATAATCTACTGTCACATCAGCTCCAAAAATGTTCCTCATCAAGAAGGAGATCTCACAGAAGGCTAGGATATGGAGATGCTAGTACGCGCCATGATTTACAAAACGGTCGATAAATTCTAACCTAAATGGGAGAGCTCGTTCATTGTAGAAACCGTATTTTCCAACGGCGCGTACCGGCTAGTGAAATCCAACGACGACTTGCTCATGATGCCTATCAACGACAAGTTCCTAAAAAAGTACTATATCTAAACTAGACTTGTACTCCCCTTATCTCCACCGGGACAACCCAGATGTACTTCTCAACACTCTTGGTTCTTCATCCCCAGCAAGTGCCTTTGTGTAACATTTTCTCATTCGTTACAAATTCTTGTAAAAGCCATCATCTGTATCCAGGAACCCTGGATACGCAACGGATGATGGATCCCAAAGTCTCCACAGTGGAGCAGTCCTCAGTCCACTATCACACTCCCGCAGTGACCACTAAAAAAAAAAACAATCTCGTTTGATACTAGCCATGTTCATATTGCCTCTGAGCTATCGTCCCACCAATCTCCCCAGCGGAGCAGTCCTCAGGTATATCTTCGTTTTTGGATAGACCACACTCAGCAAACTACTCCCTAGCAAGTCCTTGGGACTTTGTTTCACGTCCATATCACCTCTGAATTATCGTCCTAACATTTCTTTCCGACTGAGTTTGCCATGTCCATATTACCTCTGAGCAAACCTCCCAGATTTTGGCCATCAATCATCACGTCCATATTACCTCTGATATCAGTTGTCATCATGTCACGCCTCAGTTTCAAAATATATGGACCTGAGCCACATTGCAATGGCCAGCGGGTACACCCGAAGGGCATCCCAATCTAATGAACCCGTTGGAGTGCACATAAGCTGTAATGTGAAAAGATATAACCCAACAATTAAACATAAGCAATGTAACTAATCTCATCCATAGATAATCAGAAATGAAACATATAGAGATAACAAAGTCTACTAATGTGCAGAAAGAAAATAAGTCTGAAAATATATCATAATAAAAATCGAGAAAGAGTCACACGGGGACAAACCCGCTAATACAACCACAAAATGAAAGAAAGTGCAAAAAGATAAATATGACCGATATCAGCTAACTAGATAATGATATCAGATCCAAAATGAAGTCACTATCGGTGATCAAATGAAGTCCTCGGGAAGGATCTCATCCTCTGCTATAAGTCCTGCTTCTGGATATACACATTGTTCGTACACCTCCGGGTAGTCCTCCTTGCCTATGCTTGGAAGGGAACCACGTCCTCAGAGGGACGTAACATGGTACAAAAATAACATGCCATAGTAAAACAAAAAGGAAGCATGTGATACGCCGGTGTAATCTATAATAACTACCTAAGTGAGACACAACCTGAATACAATGTTCGACACGTGGGCTTTCCAAATATAAATTCGTAGCTTCGAGGCACAGAGACACACGATGCGTACCCGTAGCTCCGAGCACAGAGACACACAGTAAGTAAGTACTATGACTCCGGATACAGGATCTCTACATAAATAAGGATATATATATATATAGTGTATGCGAAGTAGCACAAGCGTCTAGTAACTGTCTTTCCCTCCCAATACGGCCAACGAGATGCATCTGCAGCTCGCTGATCCTGAACCTCTATTTAAACAGTCTCATCATACTGAAGTAACTAGCAACAATCATGATCCTATAGTCATCACAGGTTCCAGTCATGCTGACTGTAAACTCCCTGATTTTTTGAGATTTTTAAAACTGGATTTTCGGAATTTTCTGCAATTTTTCGAGAATTTTTGCTAATTAAAATCGAGGTATTTTGGCATTAAATAAAATTAAATGTTTTTAAAAAATATTAAAATATTATGTAAATAATATTTTATGGTGTAAAATAAAATACTGGACTTAGGGTAATTTTCTGAGAATTTATTGGGCCCCGGACCTATTTTTAATCACCTGAAAACTAATTTTTATTTTAAATACCCAAACCAAGCCCAACCCAAACCAAACCCAAACCAAGCCCAGCCCAGCCCAAACCCGTTTGGCTATCGGGTCGGGTCGGGTCTGTCAGACCCGAACCCGCCAGACCCGTTCTGACCCTTTCCCTCACTCGTTCTCTCCACCGAAATTTTCGCCGGCGGCTCCGGCCACGTCGCCGGAGCCCGCGCCTGACCCGCCCACGACCCCGCCGCCACGTCGCCCGCTCCGCCCGCCTCCCTCGCCCCTCCCTCTCCCCCTGAACCTATAAACCCACCCACCCACCCCCCCCCGAGCTCCTCCTCCGGCCACCCCCATCTTAACCCTAAGCTCCTCCACCCGCTGCGCGCCGCCCCGACTCCGACCGCCACCCGCCGTGCCCCGCCTCACCAGCGCCGCCGTGCCCCGCCAGCGCCTCGCCCGGCGACTTCCTCCCCCTCCTCCTTCTTCCCCGCACGGCCCCGACCTAGAGCAGCTCCTCCGGCCGCCTGCGCTGCCTCCCGTGCGCCGCCGCCGACTACCTCGGCCGCCTCTGCTCCCCCGGCCGCCTCCGGCCAGCGCCGCCCGACCCCAGCCTCCCTCCTGCCCTCCCGAGCTCCGGCCAGCAGCGTCCCCAAACCCTAACCCAAGGACACAGGACTCAGGACACGGCCCCGGCCCCGTCGAGTCGTGTCAGACACGGGACATTTCGGCTTTTTCGAACCCTGTTCAGGTGTCACGCCCCGATCTCCCGCAGGCTATTTCGGCCGTTCCCGCTGGGCGGAAATCACCCTCGCCAACGCTCCCGCGGAACGATCGCTTCGACCCATCCGGGCGTGATGCCGCACGAGCGTGATCCACGCCCGTGCAAGGCCATGGTTCATTGGCTGGCGGCAAGAGTTCTAAGCCACAGAGTCGCACAGATTGTCCGAGTGCAGCGGAGTTTAGGAACGCATAGCAATTCAATAACAGGTTCACTGAGTCGACAAATATAGCGAAAGCATTGCAACACAAGTTTGAAGTAAAGCAACTCTTTTATTGGTATGAACAAGTGTTACAGGCGGCGTATAGCCGAGATTACAAGTCGCTCAAGCCTCTCTCTCTGAAACATAAAGCGTGCCAAGTGGCTACAATTGTGGAATGAATGTACAGACGATGGTCAGGCGACGCTCCAACATTATGTCTTGTATATGTGCTTCAGTCCCGGACGCACCGTTGCAAGGCTTCAGAGGGAACTCCTGGCCTTAGCACGCACGAAGGAGGCATCCGCACCGAACGAGGTTCTCCCGCACCCTGCACACAAACTGGTGGATTATCAGTACATTGAATGCACTGGTGGGGAAGCTACTCGCCCGCTCGACAAATCCAAACACGTAATACAGGTTCCGTGCACAACTATTAAGTTGTCTTTCTAGTTGCCTTATGATCAGTTTTATGCAAACATTGAATAGCCTAACGTGTCGGGCAGTGCGCCATGCGATGTTTGAGGAAACACGGCGAGACTTACCAACTTACCATCTCCTTCCCTGTCCAAGACAAACATTGAAGCAAACATTGTTAATTCAAGCACGGGCAAGTATAACATTCAGGAGGCATAGCATATGCAAACAGGAGGGTCGTTTTAACATGATCGTTCAGGTGTTCAGTTGTTTCTTGATGCGATGCAATGACTCACACGCAGATAGCCGCTAAGCGAGGATGACTTATCTATATGAACGTTAGTCGCTGGCATAGCCATAAAGGACCGTTTAGTCTTTGAACAAGGATGGTGTGCAACGAAGCACGTGAGGCGCTACACGCCATCCTGTCCGCACGTGAGACTATCGTGATGTTCCATCCGGATCGGAACGGTCCCAGTGCCCCGGTGACCGCCCGTGGAACCGTTAAACCTTGTTTCCAAGTTGTCCGCGACATGCAGGTCAGGGCCAGTTTCTAATCCATAACTTGATATGATAATCCATGATTCGTGATCTGAACGAGCGTTTGCTCCAAGAGCTGAAATACGTGGATTCGTTACATGACGTGATTCTCGTTCAGACATAAACTTGATATGATAATCATTCAGTTGCACGTGACGTGATTCTCGTTCAGTATTCATTTGCCCTGATGCGTGCCCCTGGTTCGGGGATTGCCTTGGCGACCTAATGGTCACGGATACTTGCAGGTTCATTCGGGCACGGAACGACTACGTAGTAGTCTTCCGGGGTTTGGATGAAAACATGGCAACGTTCAAGCAGACAAGCATGCGTTTCTAAGGAACATAAGTAAACACGTTGCTCGGAGCCGAAGGTAAGCCGAGAGATGAAACCATTAGGGACTTAGCATGCGAGGGTCTGAACATATATAAGCAGTATTTCATTTTCCATATTCTAGCATAACAATACAAGTTGGGATTATTTCCTTAACTAGGTGCGTTGGATTTATTAGCATGTAGGGGGTGAATCACCTAGCAACTAGCATGAATATTCCAGATTTTATGTGTGCTGGCTAAGCAAAGACAAGTTCACCGTAGCCACCCACCTTAGCGATGATTCGCCTCGGTAGAGCGATACGTCAAGCGAGCCTCTGAAAGCCTAAGCCGGGTTCCTGTAGGGGCAAGTCTGGATATCCTTTGCTTCTTGATCGAGGCAAAGCGGGTCGGGACAGTTGCACTTATGCCGTTTGCAACGGCAGTCCACTTGAACGGAACGGGGTGTTACATCCTACCCAACTCAGAAAAAGTCTCGTCCTCGAGACTTACTGAGGACAAGCAGTAATCTAGGGTTGAGGCAATCCTAGACAAGTCGTTTGTACTTGTTCATTTGGATATTCACTTGCACAAGCTTCGAAATCAGCATATCGCTTAGACTAGATCGTGCGCACTTTCGAAGTGCACTTCTAGCGTGAACACGTCAACCAGCTTAGTGATAGCGAAGTCTTAGCACTCGAGTTTCACCTTTTCTTAAGTCTTGGATGGTGCACTAGTTCAAGGCGTCCCTCGAATAGATGCATTCAACCAAACTTAGGGTTAGTGAAAATCGGACAAGCTACTAGTGATACTCTCAAGGGTTCGCACAGGTTGGCACAAAGGCCACTTGCAGCATACAACCAGACAAGCAAGCATATCATTCAAAACGTATTTTCGAAGTATTTAGACTTATTGTTGGAACATCCCATCGAGGCATTGAGAGAGAGCGAGCACATAACCCACGAACGAGCTTTCGAAACAGAGATATCGAATTGAAGTCCAAAGGCATAGAAGCCAGGCTCTGATACCAACATGTCACGTCCCGATCTCCCGCAGGCTATTTCGGCCGTTCCCGCTAGTCGGGAATCACCCTCGCCAGCGCTCCCGCGGAACGATCGCTTTGACCCATCCAGGCGTGATGCCGCACGAGCGTGATCCACGCCCGTGCAAGGCCATGGTTCATTGGCTGGCGGCAAGAGTTCTAAGCCACAGAGTCGCACAGATTGTCCGAGTGCAGCGGAGTTTAGGAACGCATAGCGATTCGATAACAGGTTCACTGAGTTGACAAATATAGCGGAAGCATTGCAACACAAGTTTGAAGTAAAGCAACTCTTTTATTGGTATGAACAAGTGTTACAGGTGGCGTATAGCCGAGATTACAAGTCGCTCAAGCCTCTCTCTCTGAAACATAAAGCGTGCCAAGTGGCTACAATTGTGGAATGAATGTACAGGCGATGGTCAGGCGACGCTCCAACATTATGTCTTGTATATGTGCTTCAGTCCCGGACGTACCGTTGTAAGGCTTCAGAGGGAACTCCTGGCCTTAGCACGCACGAAGGAGGCATCCCCACCGAACGAGGTTCTCCCGCACCCTGCACACAAACTGGTGGATTATCAGTACATTGAATGCACTGGTGGGGAAGCTACTCGCCCGCTCGACAAATCCAAACACGTAATACAGGTTCCGTGCACAACTATTAAGTTGTCTTTCTAGTTGCCTTATGATCAGTTTCATGCAAACATTGAATAGCCTAACGTGTCGGGCAGTGCGCCGTGCGATGTTTGAGAAAACACGGCGAGACTTACCAACTTACCATCTCCTTCCCTGTCCAAGGCAAACATTGAAGCAAACATTGTTAATTCAAGCACGGGCAAGTATAACATTCAGGAGGCATAGCATATGCAAACAGGAGGGTCGTTTTAACATGATCGTTCAGGTGTTCAGTTGTTTCTTGATGCGATGCAATGCCTCGCACGCGGATAGCCGCTAAGCGAGGATGACTTATCTATATGAACGTTAGTCGCTGGCATAGCCATAAAGGACCGTTTAGTCTTTGAACAAGGATGGTGTGCAACGAAGCACGTGAGGCGCTACACGTCATCCTGTCCGCACGTGAGACTATCGTGATGTTCCATCCGGATCAGAACGGTCCCAGTGCCCCGGTGACCGCCCGTGGAACCGTTAAACCTTGTTTCCAAGTTGTCCGCGACATGCAGGTCAGGGCCAGTTTCTAATCCATAACGTGATATGATAATCCATGATTCGTGATCTGAACGAGCGTTTGCTCCAAGAGCTGAAATACGTGGATTCGTTACATGACGTGATTCTCGTTCAGACATAAACTTGATGTGATTATCATTCAGTTGCACATGATGTGATTCTCGTTCAGTATTCATTTGCCCTGATGCGTGCCCCTGGTTCGGGGATTGCCTTGGCGACCTAATGGTCCCGGATACTTGCAGGTTCATTCAGGCACGGAACGACTACGTAGTAGTCTTCCGGGGTTTGGATGAAAACATGGCAACGTTCAAGCAGACAAGCATGCGTTTCTAAGAAACATAAGTAAACACGTTGCTCGGACCCAAAGGTAAGCCGAGAGATGAAACCGTTAGGGACTTAGCATGCGAGGGTCTGAACATATATAAGCAGTATTTCATTTTCCATGTTCTAGCATAGCAATACAAGTTAGGATTATTCCCTTAGCTAGGTGCGTTGGATTTATTAGCATGCAGGGGGTGAATCACCTAGCAACTAGCATGAATATTCCAGATTTTATGTGTGCTGGCTAAGCAAAGACAAGTTCACCGTAGCCACCCACCTTAGCGATGATTTGCCTCGGTAGAGCGATACGTCAAGCGAGCCTCTGAAAGCCTAAGCCGGGTTCCTGTAGGGGCAAGTCTGGATATCCTTTGCTTCTTGATCGAGGCAAAGCGGGTCGGGACAGTTGCACTTATGCCGTTTGCAACGGCAGTCCGCTTGAGCGGAACGGGGTGTTACATCAGGTACCCGTATATCTCTGCTCGGTTACCCGTTTTTGATTCCGTCTGTTGCATCGCGAACCCTGCGTGACCCTCTCGGGGCCCATGTAACCCGCTCGGGGCATCGCGTCCTGTGGCAATTGCGAACCGCGATCAAAAAATAGAAAAAACAATGTCCTGTTTTACCCCGGAACTGGGTACGTCCCGCCAAACGGGACGACTTGGTCTCGTGCAGTCTTCACAGATATGTGCGCATCGTTGATACGGACGTGTGGGATTTTGCAGAAGTTAATTCGGGTGTGCGTGCACACCGAAATCAACGCGTATCCGCGGACATCGTCCCGTATCTGTCAGTTCTGGAGCGCTTCCTAACTTTGTGTACACACGTCGGATCGAAACGAAACTTGCGTCATAGGACTCGTAGCGATACGCTGGTCCTGTGACCCAAGTTTGGTTCGATTCTGAGAACGTTGACAAAATCGCATGTCGTGGGCCCCACAGGCTCCACTTGACGGGCGATTTTGTGACCGGCTCATCGGAATCCAATTCTGAAAGTTCTGTTGGGTTCGTATCATCGTTCCTGACCTGTTGACACTAAGTTTGACAAATTTGGAGAACTTTATCCCTGACACATTTTTCGGTGCGAAGTGGGCCACATGTGGGCCCCGCTTTGACCCGAAATTGTCATTTTTGTCTTTGTCTCCAAATTGGACTCAAGGACAGGCGTTTCTAGCTGATTGATATTTTTTGGATCTGATGGTGATATTTATTTCAGCAACCGGAGTACTGCCTGCAAATCCCACTGCTGCCAGAGTTACAATTGGAGCCGAAACACCAGGCAAGTGTACCTTGCCAAACCCTGCAGCTTTGCTACTTATTTCCTTGACTTATTTATACATCAGTGGGCAAGTGTAGCTTGCCAACTCGTAGTGATTCCTGTTATAGTACTTTACTTGAGTTCTTGTAGATTTTATATATAATCTTGTTGTAAATATTCAACCCAGGACCGAGTGACTTTACTTAGCGTCCGATTAATAGTCGGGTGCCAACCCCGTATGCGGAGTTGTGTAACATCACATAGACATGGATATCGAGACCCGATATTTCTCGTACTTGTCTTATCAAGTACATCAGAACCCAGGACACTTGACACTATTTCATGAGACAGAATCTTCCTGAGATATTCATGGTAATTTTGTATAAGATACAGGTTTATGACATACACAGTTTACATGCTTAGATTTTATCCAGACTTGTTGCATTAGATATGGTTTTGCGTGTCATGGACATGAGACGTGAGATTACATTGGGTGGGGAGAGATTTACCATACAAAAGGCTGATTATATATATATAATATTTTAATGGAAGTGCCTTAGACTCTGACACAGAACTATGGTACCGTACTGGCCCTTCTAGAAAATACTGCTATGGTTTCTTCGACACTGATCCTGTAGTAGTCTCAGCCTGAGTATGACTAAAACTCTCAACTTGCATATCACTTAGCTGGTTACATAGTTTATCCTATTGTTTTATTTATTGCTGCACTGCATTTATTTTGGCTTGTATTATCTGTACCTTGTTATGTCCCCTGAGGACCTGGATCCGGATTATGTCCCCAGGATTGGCTGACGAGATCTACCCCGAGGTATACGGAACAGGAGCACTTCTAGGAGCAGAACCAGGAACCGAGGACGAGATCGTTGCCGAAGACTTCTCCTGAGTATTGGCTTTACATACTCAGATATTTCCATTTCCAGTTACTTTATTTCATGTCTATTTGCTTGATGTAACAGACTTATTCTTGGGTTGTTCCCGAGACACTCTTGTTGAGATATGCTAGTTTATTTTCTCTTGCATTTATTCTGGCTTTTGATCTGTGTTTATATTCTGTGGATGAGATTAGAATAACCTGGGACTTGTAATATTTGCTCTATTTATTGTTGTACTACAGCTTAAGCATGTCCTGATGGATCCATTAAATTAGGTTGTCCATCGGTGCGTGCTGCTGGCCATTGCCACGTGTCCAGTCCCTCGGTATTTTGGGACTGGGGCGTGATATAGTTTTTGTGGTGGCCCATGCAGGTCTACGACTAAATTATTCGGTTTCAACTTAGGGACCGAACAAGCCTGCAATAAGAATAGGATAAGTTTTAGGATCTCATCCACTTGTTTGAATCGTTCTTGATCTCTCTATCGACTTCAAAAATAATTTACTTGCATCCTGCCTTGATTCTTCTGTACGCTTCTTATAGTTTATTTTGGATGCAGGGCAATGGATCCACAAGCGTGCGACGAGACACCCGCAGGAACACCACAAGCTACAGGTGTCACCTATGACGACGAAGTGACACCAGTCGGTGGAGTTCCATCAACTCAACAGAGCCAGCAGGCAGGTCAACCTACCTCCAGATTCCGGCGTGATGACATCCCACCTCTGCCGCAGTTCGTTCCACCAATGCCCGTATTCCCACCAGGACAGTCGATTGACGGGCAACAGATATTCCAACTGATCTACGCGATGATGCAAGCCCAGCAACAAGTCCAACACGAGGCTCAGCGTCGCGAGGCTGATTACTTGAGGAGCAGCATAGTAACTGCACTGGAGCAGGCCAACCTACCAGCTCGACGGCCATCGACGGGCTCAATCACTGACTTCCGCCAACTGAAGCCCCGCACTTTTTCTGGCAAGGAGGAGCCCACAGAAGTTTATGAGTGGCTCACCAACATACAACATCAACTGGAAGCAGCAGAGCTACCACGGGAACGTTGGATGATTGTCGTCAGAATGCAATTGACGGACAATGCTCATCACTGGTGGCTATCTGAAGAGAGACGGCTCGGACCAGACCGAGTCACTTGGGAGGAGTTCTCCAGACTCTTCCAAGAGATGTACATTCCGGCTATCGCTCTATCAGAACTGCGGGACAAGTTCAATCGCCTTACTCAGGACGCTATGACAGTGGAAGAGTATAACGCTGAGTTCATTCGCCTAAGTCGCTTCGCCCCAACGTTGATCCCGACAGAAGAAGAAAAGGCAGAAAAGTTCTTTGATGTGCTAAACTTTGAGCTACAAAGAATGATCGGATCCGTCGTACCAACTTCGTACACGGACGTCCTTGCTGCAGCTCGACGTATGGAGCGTGTCATCAGACGAGAATCCAACCTGAAGAGGCCATCCACATCAGCACCAGCTAGATCACCGAATGGAGAAACTGCCAAGAAATCAAATCTGCATCAAGCACCATATGGAGCTGCATCCAGAGCCCTAACTCTTCCTACTTGTCACTACTGCGGCAAGATAGGCCATGTTGAGAAGGAGTGTAGACGTAAATTCGGACTATGCTTAGGCTGCGGATCCAGACAACATGCAGTGAGAGACTTCCCTGAGCGTAGAGAAGGAGCACCAAGGGCGAACCAGCAAGCTCCACCAGCGCCTCAAGCAGCACCCTACCTGCCAGCCCAGCAACAGCAGAGGGCACTACCTCAAGGACACGGACAAGCTTACGCGATGACTTTGGAAGACGCGCAGACTCTTGGAGTAGCTAATGCGCGTAAGTGATTTGTAGCTACCGTTTCTAGTCTTATTTAGCTCGTGCTTATTGGTTCGTTACCTCAGCCCCAACCTAGTAATTTGGAACTTGTTAATAATAACCTAGTTTTCTAAAAGTTGTAGTTCTCTTGCTTTAACTAGATTTTCTTTACTCTGGAAAGTGCATAACTTTCATTCTTAGGGAAACGATATTTTCCTAGGTATCTTGTGATGTGTTTCGAACAATACTTACAACCGTGTCATCTCTGTTGACCGGTTATTCTTTGATTGCGAGGACGCAATCCTCTTAAGGGGGATAGATTGTAAAACTCCTGATTTTTCGAGATTTTTAAAACTGGATTTTCGGAATTTTCTGGAATTTTTCGGAAATTTTTGCTAATTAAAATTGAGGTATTTTGGCATTAAATAATTTTAAAATATATTAAAATATTATGTAAATAATATTTTATGGTGTAAAATAAAATAATGGACTTAGGATAATTTTCTGGGAATATATTGGGCCCCGGACCTATTTTTAATCACCTGAAAACTAATTTTTATTTTAAATACCCAAACCAAGCCCAACCCAAACCAAACCCAAACCAAGCCCAGCCCAGCCCAAACCCGTTTGGCTATCGGGTCGGGTCGGGTCTGTCAGACCCGAACCCACCCGACCCGTTCTGACCCTTTCCCTCACCCGTTCTCTCCACCGAAATTTCCGCCGACGGCTCCGGCCACGTCGCCGGAGACCGCGCCTGACCCGCCCACGACCCTGCCGCCACGTCGCCCGCTCCGCCCGCCTCCCTCGGCCCCTCCCTCTCCCCCTGAACCTATAACCCCCCCCCCGAGCTCCTCCTCCGGCTACCCCCATCTGAACCCTAAGCTCCTCCACCCGCTGAGCGCCGCCCCGACTCCGACCGCCACCGGCCGTGCCCCGCCTCACCAGCGCCGTCGTGCCCCGCCCTCGCCAGCGCCTCGCCCGGCAACTTCCACCCCCTCCTCCTACTTCCCCGCACGGCCCCGACCTCGAGCAGCTCCGCCGGCCGCCTGCGCTGCCTCCCGTGCGCCGCCGCCGACTACCTCGGCCGCCTCTGCTCCCCCAGCAGCCTCCGGCCAGCGCCGCCCGACCCCAGCCTCCCTCCGGCCCTCCCGAGCTCCGGCCAGCAGCGTCCCCAAACCTTAACCCTAGGACATAGGACTCAGGACACGGCCCCGGCCCCGTCGAGTCGTGTCAGACACGGGACATTTTGGCTTTTTCGAACCCTGTTCAGGTACCCGTATATCTCTGCTCGGTTACCCGTTTTCGATTCCGTCTATTAAATCGCAAACCCTGCGTGACCCTCTCGGTGCCCGTGCAACCCGCTCGGGGCATCGCGTCTTGTGGCGATCGCGAACCGCGATCAAAAAACTGGAAAAATAACGCCCTATTTCACCCCGGAACTGGGTACGTTCCGCCAAACGGGACGACTTGGTGGCGTGCGGTCTTCACAGATACGTGCGCATCGTTGATACGGACGTGTGGAATTTCGCAGAAGTCGATTCGGGTGTGCGTGCACACCGGAATCAACGCGTATCCGCGGACACCGTCCCGTATCCGTCAGTTCTGGAGCGCGTCCTAACTTTGTGTACATACGTCGGATCGAAACGAAACTTGCGTCATCGGACTCGTAGCGATACGCTGGTCCTGTGACCCAAGTTTGGTTCGATTCTAAGAACGTTGACAAAATCGCGTGTCGTGGGCCCCACAGGCTCCACTTGACGGGCGATTTTGTGACCGGCTCATCGGAATCCAATTCTGGAAGTTCTGTTGGGTTCGTATCATCGTTCCTGACCTGTTGACACTAAGTTTGACAAATTTGGAGAACTTTGTCCCTGACACATTTTTTGGTGCGAAGTGGGCCACATGTGGGCCCCGCTTTGACCCAAAATTATCATTTTTGCCTTTGTCTCCAAATTGGACTCAAGGACAGGCGTTTCTAGCTGGTTGATATTTTTTGGATCTGATGGTGATGTTTATTTCAGCAACCGGAGTACTGCCTGCAAATCCCACTGCTGCCAGAGTTATAACTGGAGTCGAAACACCAGGCAAGTGTACCTTGCCAAACCCTGCAGCTTTGCTACTTATTTCCTTGACTTATTTATACATCAGTGGGCAAGTGTAGCTTGTCAACTCACAGTAATTCCTGTTATAGTACTTTACTTGAGTTCTTGTAGATTTCATATATAATCTTGTTGTAAATATTCAACCCAGGACCGAGTGACTTTACTTAGCATCCGATTAATAGTCGGGTGCCAACCCCGTACGCGGAGTTGTGTAACGTCACATAGACATGGATACCGAGACCCAATATTTCTCGTACTTGTCTTATCAAGTACATCAGAACCCAGGACACTTGACACTATTTTATGAGACAGAATCTTCCTGAGATATTCATGGTAATTTTGTATAGGATACAGGTTTATGACATACACAGTTTACATGTTTAGATTTTATCCAGACTTGTTGCATTAGATATGGTTTTGCGTGTCATGGACATGAGACGTAAGATTACATTGGGTGGGGAGAGATTTACCATACAAAAGGCTGATTATATATATATAATATTTTAATGGAAGTGCCTTAGACTCTGACACAGAACTATGGTACCATACTGGCCCTTCGAGAAAATACTGCTATGGTTTCTTCGACACTGATCCTGTAGTAGTCTCAGCCTGAGTATGACTAAAACTCTCAACTTGTATATCACTTAGCTGGTTACATAGTTTACCCTATTGTTTTATTTATTGCTGTACTGCATTTATTTTGGCTTGTATTATCTGTACCTTGTTATGTCCCCTGAGGACCTGGATCCGGATTATGTCCCCAGGACTGGCTGACGAGATCTACCCTGAGGTGTACGGAACAGGAGCACTTCTAGGAGCAGAACCAGGAACCGAGGACGAGATCGTTGCCGAAGACTTCTCCTGAGTATTGGCTTTACATACTCAGATATTTCCATTTCCAGTTACTTTATTTCATGTCTATTTGCTTGATGTAACAGACTTATTCTTGGGTTGTTCCCGAGACACTCTTGTTGAGATATGCTAGTTTATTTTCTCTTGCATTTATTCTGGCTTTTGATCTGTGATTTTCTATTGTGGATGAGATTAGTATAGACTGTGACCTGTATCATTGGTTCCATTTATTGTTAGACTACAGCTTAAGCATGCCCTGATGGATCCATTAAATCGGGTTGTCCATCGGTGCGTGCTGCTGGCCATTGCCACGTGTCCAGTCCCTCGGTATTTTGGGACTGGGGTGTGACACTGACACCATCAGGATACAGGAAGTCTGGCACGATGACAGTGTTTGAATGTGTTCTAGGGTTCTGATGTAACCAAGTAGGTACATAAATGTATCGAGAAACATCTAACAATCGATACTAAACATTACGGACGAACGTCATACCCGGATATGACCCGGACGCTAAGTAACAATTTTGATCCAAAGCACACACAATGTATAGATGAAATAAATATGTAAATATATAACTGAGTTACAGTATGGTAAGTTACACTTGTCTGCGTCTGAATGCTGAAGGCGAGGCTCTGGTCCAACGTCCAAGTCCGAGGAGCCCAAAGTACCTAGAGGTGAAGTAAAACTAATTAATAATTTAGCTCACAACTATCATAATAAAGAGATCTATGTCATCCTGAACTAACATAGGTTTTCTCTTAGTTACAAAACTCATGACTAAGGGTACTAGCTAGTTGACCAAAGTTGACTAGAAAAATATTTCATCAAGTACGAAATCACCAAATCGTATAACGTCCACAATACTAGTATTCATCAATTATTGATTCGTCATCTATAAATAATGTTCATTCTTGGCCCATTCCATCCATGTAATCATAGACATAAGTGCATCAATCACAAATTAGTTGTCACCCCTAAATACACATAATGATCACATTCTCATCCTCAATCATACCATCATTACTACCTAATAAAATTTTATTGGCACAATACCATCAAGTCTACACATGCAAAATACTCAAATTTGAATTTATATTCTAATTATGTCATGATCCCAAATACTAGACAATTAACGTTTATCATGTTTACATTCCTCAAATATGTATTTAATCAAATATGGGCTAATCATCAACCCAAACTTTCATACTCACTATTCAGAATGCACACAGTACTTTATTACATAAACAATTTTAGCATGGTATTAACCTATTTCTATAACATAATCACATCCTCCTCATACATCACACAACCATATAACCCTAGACAATAATGTTAGTATTCTAGAAATAGCTCTTATCTAGTATTATTTAACAAGTGTTAGCAAGCATTTTTCAATAAAAATATTGGAGAACATCTAAACCTAGCTAGGTGATCTTATGCATTTAAAGATCAACATGAAAAGATGGTGAAAAAGAAGTATAATAATAATAATAATAATAATAATAATAATAATAAGAAGAAGAAGAAGAAGAAGAAGAAGAAGAAGAAGAAGCAAGTTACCAAGGTGTGCTCGAACAATAAAGGGGTGGTATTGGCCGAGGTGATGGTTATGGCGGCTGTGGTGTTGCTGACGGTGGTGGTTGCTGATGGTGGTGGCAGTGGTCAATGTGGTAGTGATGTTCTGCTGGTGGTAGTGTTGGTGTCGGTTGTGGTAGAGGGAGTGGTTATGTTGGTGGTGATGTTGTGCTGGTGGTGGTGGTGATGTTGTGCGGGTGGTGGTGGTGGTGGTGTCGGCTGTGGTGGAGGGAGTGGTCATGGTGATGGATGTGGCGGCTGTGGTATTACTGACGATGGTGGTGATGGTTGTGGTGGCAGTGGTGGTGATGGTGAAGGTTGTGGTTTAGGGTTCAAGGAGAGAGGAGAAGAAGAAGAAGAAGAAGAAGAACTTCGGCTGATGGAGAGGAGAGGGAGGGGAGTGAGGAGAGAGAGAGTGATGATGGGAGCTTTCCTTGGGGTTAAGGCCGGCTACCTAGGGATGAGTGTGTGCATCCTTAAATAGGGGGAATGGGTGGTTGTGATTGATGGAGGATGAATCAATGTCTAGGATGTGAGGTAGGTAGATAATGACAAATAGTGTCATGCAAAAAGGAGAGAGAGGGTAAGGATGACCGGTCACATGACCCAAGAGAGTTTTTTTATTTGAATTGCTCCAATAGAAGGTTGACACCTTGCATTACTTTTGTATTTGGGTCCTTAAGAGTTTGAGGTTTACAAATGAAGAAAAAAAATTGATGATTTAATGTGAAAAAAAATTGAGTTTGAGGTTGACACATTGCTTCTCATAGTTTATTTTGGATGCAGAATAATGAATTCACAAGCATGCGACGAGACTCCCGCGGGAACACCTCAAGTTACAGTTGTTACCTACGACGAGGGAGCGACACCAGTAGGTGGAGGTCAATCAGCTCAATAATGCAGTCAAGCAAGTCAGCATGCCACGAGAATCCAGCAAGATGACATTCCACCATCGACGCAGTTTACTCCACCGATGCCTACTTTTCCACCAGGACAGCTTATGGACGGACAGCAGATGTTTCAAATGTTCTAAGCAAATGTTCTAAGCAATAATGCAAGCTCAACAGAAGGTTCATCAAGAAGCCCAGCAAAGTCAATTGGAGAAGTTCTTTGACGGACTTTGTCACGCCCCAGTCCCAAAATACCGAGGGACCGGACGCGTGGCAATAGCCAGCAGCACACACCGATGGACAAACCCAATTTAATGGATCCATCGGGGCATACTTAAGCTGTAATATAACAATAAATAGGCCCAATGATATAAGTCACAGTCTATAGTAATCTCATCCACAACAGATAATCACAGATCAAATGCCAGAATAAATGAGTATAAAAGAAACTAACAAATCTCAATAAAGTATCTCGGAGAACAATCCGAGAACAAGTCTGATACATCAATGCAATAGACTGGAAAATAAAGGAAATGGAAATAGAAATAAATGAGTATATAAAGCCAATACTCAGGAGAAGTCCTCTGGTATGATCTCGTCCTCGGATGTCGATACAGGTCCTGTATCAGCTCCTGTATCTGCTCCTGCTGCGGTCCCGTATACCTCGGGATAGATCTCGTCTACAAATCCTGGGGACATAATCTGAATCCAGGTCCTCAGGGGACATAGCAAGGTACAGATAATACAAGCCAAAATAAATGCAGTGCAGCAGATAATAAAATAAATAGGGTAAGTATGTAACCATTTATGTGAAATACAAGTGAGAGCATCACTAGTACTCAGGCTGAAGCCACTACAAGCTCTGTATCGGGGAGCCGGGTAGCAGTAATAACACGTAATGGGCCAAGCTCTGCTCGAGAGTCTTGTGCCTCACAATAATAGGGGTTTATATATATATGATCAGCCTGTAGCCTGTGTGTCTCTCCCCACCCAATGTAATCACACGTCTCATATCCATGATGTACCATGTCCATGTCACGCACAATCATATCTAATGCAATAAGTCATATAATGTCTAGGAATAGAATATCTCGGTCAAGTCCTTTATCCTATACAGAATCACCATGAATATCTCAGGAAGATCATGTCTTATGAATAGTGTCAAGTGTCCTGGGTTATAGAGTACTTGATAAGACAAGTACGAGATTTATAGGGTCTCGGTATCCATGTCTAGATGATAATACACAACACCGCGTACGGTGTTGGCACCCGACTAATAATCGGACGCTGAGTAAGTCACACGGTCCTAGGTCAAGCATGCACAGCAATATAAATAAATCAAGAAAAATGCAACAAGAAATGTAAAGTTGGCAAGGTATACTTGCCCACTGATGTATAACTAAGTCAAGGAGATAAGTAGCAAAGCTGCAGGGTTTGGCAAGGTACACTTGCCTGGGGTTCTGGCTCCAACTGTAGCTCTGGTCTCAGTGTGATCTGCAGGTACTACTCCGGTTGCTGAAATAAACATCACCATTAGATTCAAAAAATATCAAATAGCTAGAAACGTCTGTCCTTAAGTCAAATTTGGACACAAGGGCAAATATGACATTTCTGGGCCAAAGCGGGGTCCACATGTGGGCCGCTTTGCACCGAAAAGCGTGTCAGGATCAAAGGTCTCAAATTTCTCCAAACTTAGTTTCAATAAGTCAGGAACGATGATACGAACCCAACGGAACTTCCAGAATTGGATTCCGATGAGCCGATCACAAAATCGCCCGTCAAGTGGAGCCTGTGGGGCCCACGATACGCGATTTTGTCAACGTTCTCAGAATCGGACCAAACTTGGGTCACAGGACCAGCGTATTGCTATGAGTCCGATGGCGTAAGTTTCGTCTCGATCCGACGTGTGTACACAAGGTTACAGTGTGTTCCAGAATAGGCGGATACGGGGCGTTGTCGGCGGATACGCGTTGATTCCGGTGTGCACGCACATCCGAATCAACTTCTGCGAAATCCCACACGTCCGTATCGACAGCACGCACGTTTCGGTAAAGACCGCGTACGACCAAGTCGTCCTGTTTGGCGGGGCGTACTCAGTTCCGGGGTGAAACGGGGTGTTGGTTTTTTTGTTTTTGGATCGCGGTTCGCGATCACCACAGGACGCGACGCACCGAGCGGGTTGCACGAGCATCGAGAGGGTCACGCAGGGTTCGCATTGCAACAGACGAAATTAAAAAAGGGTCAACGAGCAGAGAGTAATGGGTACCTAAACAGGGCTCCAGAAACTGCGAATTTCTGTGTCCGAGTCGACACGAAGTGTCTGGGTGCTTCGCGACCTAGGGTTAGGGTTTCGAGTTGCTGTGCGGCGACCGGAGCTATGGCGGAGGGAGGCCAGGGGCAGCGGGGCAGCGCTGGCGAGGGTGGCGACGATGGCCGGCGGCGACGGCACGCCGGAGCGGGCGAGGGACGGGCCGCTCGGGGCTGTGCTGGGTCGGGGGAGCCGGAGGCAGCGGGGGAGGAGGAAGGAGAGAGAGGCCGGCGTCACAGCGTGGCTGGGCGACATCGTCAGTGGCGCTGGGCAGAGGGTGAGGGAGGCGTCATCTGCGGGGGATTCGAGCGGGGATGGTTGGCTGTGGAGTTCGGGTTGGGGTCGTGGGGAGAGGAAGAGGTTGCAACGGCGTCGATCGGTGGTCGACGACGTGGGTCGAGCGGGGAAGGTTGGCTGTGGAGTTCGGCGGAGACAATCGGGGCGTCGGGTCGTTGGTGGAGCGGGAGGAGGAGAGGAACGGGGGGCAGTCTTAGGGTTCAGGCGGAGTCGGTGATCGGCGGGGATGAGTCGATGGGGCGGTGGTGTAGGGAGAAGATGGTGGCTGTGGAGTTCATGATCGACGGCGAGGGGCTGTGGAGTGGCTCGGGGCTCGTCCGGGCGGCGCGAGGAGGAGCAAAGTGGAGGAGAGGAAAACTAGGGTTCCGGCGGACTGATTTTATAGTCGAAACAGTATTTCTGATATGGAATCCGACTTAGGGTTCGATGGGTTAATGGGTTTGGGTCGGGTCGGGTTCAATATGAATCTGGCCCGATCCACTATTGCTTAAGTGCGGGTTTCGGTTATTCGGGTTCGGGTCGGGTTTAGATCCGACCCGACCGGCTAAGGCTGGGTTCGGTTTAGTGAACCGGGTCTGAGTTGGTTTGGTTCAATTGAACCGGGTTTAATTAGGGGTTTAATTCGGTTTATTTATTTAATAGTTTTTAGGGCTTTATAAATGTTCCGGAGTCCAATAAATTCCCAAAAAATTATCCTATGTCCGGTTTTCCATTTTACACCATAAAATATTATTTCTATAATATTTTAATATTAATTAACAGCAATTGAAAATCATTTAATTACCAAAAGCCTAGGTTTTATTTACAGAAAAATCCCAAAAAATTCCAGAAAATTGTGAAAAAATCCAAATTAATAATTAATGGAAATCAGGGGGCTTACAGAATTAGCTCTGAGCTACAGAAGTTAATCAGCTCCGTTGCAACTACTTTAGACCCGGACGTTCTTGCTGCAACACGACCCATGGATTGCATCACTAGGAAAGAGTCCAGCCAAAAGCGGCCGCATGCATTAGCACCAGACCAAGCACAACAGGAAAGAGCTGCAAAGCGACCACAGATGAATCCACCACAGAGAGTAATTACTCCACTAGCACTAGTCCTTCCTACTTGTCACTACTGTGGCAAGGTACGTCATCTCGCTAACAAATGCCGACTCAGATTGGGATTATGTTTAGCTTGTGGATCCAAACAGCATTCGGTAAGGGATTGCCCTGAACGACGAGAGAAAGCATTGATGATTCATCAACTAGCTACATCAGCACCAGCCAAAGCACCACAAGAAGAAATTGCAAAGAGGTCTCACAGGCACCAGCCACCCAGAGCATCTCCGTAAGTACTACCTATCTGTCAATATTATCGCAAGCGAGGCTATATTGAGAATGAGTGCAGACATAAATTGAAATTATGCTTGATTTGCGAGTCCAACCAACATTTAGCCAAAGATTGTCCTGAGCATCGAGATGGAGCACTAATGGTAAATCGACAAGCTTTACCAGTACCGAGACCACCTTTGGCAACCCAGGCAGCACTTTTTCAGCAAGCCCAGCAATAGCAGAGGACACCGCCACAAGGACGCGGACAAGCTTTTGCGATGACCATAGAGGACGCACAGACTCGTGGAGTAGCGAATGCGGGTAAGATTTGAGTTATTCATAGACATCTATTCATAGCATTGCTTTAGCACGTGCCTGTTAGATCATTTCCTTAGCATTAAACCTAGTATTTTGAATTTGTTAGTACATGATACCCAAGATGCAGATTTTGCTCTATCCAGATTCCTTTCCTCTTGAATTACTTATCTAGGAAAATATTTTTTCCTATGTGTTCTGCTTGATCCTCACCCCTTTCCCTTCTATTTTTCTCGATCATGATTCATTCTTGTGTCATGTCACGACCCGCACCCGGAAAATCGGGCATGAGTCGTGGGTACGTCCAGCCTACGCCGCAGCATCGGCGGTAGAACGCTGTCTAGGTCAACTAACTAAATAATAATCTCACACAAAAATCGGCCATGACCTCTCCAAAAGGAGGGCAACCACACAAACAATATAAACCTGTCAAGATCTCAACTCCAAACGGAGGAGCAAATATCACAATGATAATCAAGTACTCAATCACGAATCTAAGCACGATAAGATAACACAGAGATCTAACAACTATAAAGTCTAACCAACAACAACTACTACAACAACCACAACATTAAATAATAATACAACAATATCCAAAATAATATACAAACAAGGTCTCAATCTAAAATCGGAGACAAATTCGGTGCTAAAAGCTAATAAAAACAACAACAAAGTCCCAGTGATCCCGGCTACCAACCCGAAAATCACCCCTAAACTAGAGGGTCCCTGTCTGCACCATCGACAGGCTCAGGTCCATAAAACGTCGGACACCAATCCTCCGGATACTCTGAAAAATATGTCCAGTCAGGACTGGAGCAAGTACATCTCTAACAGCAGTTCCATTTAAATGATAAAAACTATAAAACAGTTATAGCAAGTAGCAAGAAGAATGAAGCAAGTATGAAACAAGGAAATATGTATAACTGGTGCATAAAGGTAAAGATGCATGGATATCAGAGCAAGATAGTAATAACTGCAAGATACAAAAAATCTACACTAAGAGTAAGTCTGTGCACATGAACGTGTAGTGAGTCCAGCATGAAAAACATGTAGTGAGTCAAGTCCAGAAACATGTAAGTGAGACAAGTCAAGAAATGCATGAGAGTCCAGACTATAAAGAATGAACTCGGTGTCTTTGAAATACTTGTTTCGACATGTAAACGGCTAGGGGTAAGTACGGCTCACCGTGCACTGGGTGCGCGGCTGCTATCATTCCAGATTAGACCAGAGGGAGTGATTCCTGATGATGCCAGATAGGAATGTTTACATGTCTACTCGAGTATTTCCCCACCCCGACTAATACAAGTGGATCCAAGACCCGACACGCAAATCAAGATGAGTCCAGCCTGAACATGAATGATGCCTGTAGGTGATGCCAGTAGTGATTCCAGAATAGAGGCCAGAAACATGAAATGTACGTGTCGCAAGTAAATGAATCCAGAAATATCAATCAGTGTCCCGTGTTGTGCCAGAATAATCAGATGATACTATACTAGAAGCTGAATCATAATAACCATCAAATAATGAAAACTATCAGAGAATATCCTCGCCTGACGTCCTGAGCAACTGGCGATCCGAACCGGTGTCGCAAGGACCTAATACGAAAAACAAGGTTAAACAGGGTTCTAATGAGTTAAACAGATATAAAATAACTAAAAATAGGCTTCTAGGGTCGTTCTAGGTCAAACGGGTCAAACCGGTGAAATCTGGGTCAAAAGTCAACTCTGGGTCCAAAAAGTCAACTTTGGGTCAAAACTAGGTCAAAAGTTGACTTTGGCGGTCAACCGAGTCAACTACGGTCAAGTCTGGGTCAAACTAGGGTGCTCCTGAAATTCTAGGTCAAACCGAGGTCATTAAGCTAGAAAACTCACAAACTCGCCTCCTTGAGATACCGGGATACCCTCGGTATCCGATACCTCAACCTACGCTATATACCCCGCCTATACCCTCTAAAACCTATGCTAGCACGCGTAAATATATACACATAAGCATATAAAAATCACTCCAAGACATTTCCTAGGCTAATGCTCAATTACCCCGCTCGAAACTCAATACCTTGAATATCTCAAGGTATTGAGATACCTCGGTATCTCAAGGTATTGAGATACCGCTCTAAACTCCTCTAACTAGCTATCTAGCTACTAATTATGCACCTAGTTATTAACCTAGGCTAGGTAATATAGATATCTACCATATATATATATATATATATATATATATATATATATATATATATATATATATATATATATATATATATCTAAGTAGGTATCTACCTATATACATATATATCCACACACATATATACTCATACCCATTATCTTACCTATACACATAAATATATATATATATACCTAGATATCTAACTATCTATCTAGCTATGTATATATCTATATATATATCTATGCATATAGATATGGATATCTAACTATCTATCTAATATTTACCTATCTAGTTATCTATCTAACTATCTAACTAGCTATTTATTATCTATTTATATATAGGCATCTATCTATCTATTTATCTAACTATGTATCTATATACCTATTTACCTATCTAGAGATATCTATTGATCTATCTAACATATGCCTATTTATCTATCTATGCATCTATCTAACTAATTATCTATAATATCTATTTACCTATCTACCTAACTATAGATATCTATCTATTTACCTAACTATCTATGTATCTCTTTACTTATGTATCTATCTAACCATCTATGTACCTATTTAACTATCTATCTAAATATCTAACAATCTATCTATATATATATATATATATATATATATATATATATATATATATATATATATATATATATATATATATATGCATACCCCTCTCTCTCGCATTGTGTAACGCCCCGCTCCGAACGGTTACTTAAGGAACACTATGCTGCTTCGACTCGGTTGAGAATCGAGTCTCGGGGAAACCTTACCGAATCAACACGGACGAAGTGCAATGAACCCTTCGAATTAATCGAACGGCTTCTATTGAAATGAGTCCAAGAGTTTTCGTTGGTTGCTTTGCTTTTTGGTTTTGTGTTGCTTTGGGTTTTGAGTTGCTTTCGATGACTTGGTTTTCATGATTTCGCCTTCTCGCTTGCGCTTTCTTTTCGAATCGTAAGGGAAAGAGATCGAAGTATGCTAACCAAGTATTGTTGCATTTTCAGGACGCATAACCAAAGAGTGAACGTCGCTTAGGCTTCCCCATCTCCTCGTTCGATTCATTTGGTGAGTGGCTTAGGCCCTTCGATGAATCCTTTAAGTTTGCATGCCTAATAAAGAATCTCTAGTTCACATAAATATGTTGCCTCACTAAAAAGATAAGCTAAAAAGAGAAAGAAAGTATTGCATGCTTCAAGTATAGAACTGCTAACTTACTAGTTGCTTATGGAATGCTTATTGTCCCTTGTATGCTGTGCCTCGAGTATTATAGCTGGAAAACTCTAGACTTGATCTAGAAAGAGAAAAGAGAAAAGAAGAGATAGACTTATGTGTGCATTGTTCATCAGTTGCATGATAGCATATTTTCTGATAGGGCTTGCATTCATGCATATGGTCAGGACAACTTGTGCACAAGGATTATCTCTCGGGCGGTCCCTGGGGCACTGGGGATCGTTCGGCCGGAAAGAGATCTAGATACCCTGAGGCGAGAACGTCCTTACTTACGGGAGGGTAGACTTGTCTATTAGTGAGTTGGGCTTGTACGTCCCAACTGCTAATCCCGTGGAGGGGACCATCATATAGTTAGGGCGCATGCTAGGTTTACCTTCTTGCATACCTAACACATTGATGCCTATTTTCGATTCATAAGTTATTCATATGCAAATTGTGGCTAACTTGTGTGTCTGCTGCAGGGATAACCGCTCGGCCCGTGGGTAAGAAATAGCATATGCATATGCTAAATATTGTCTATGTTTCCTAGCATGAATTGTTAAAAAGAAACTAGACAACCAGAAAGACCACTTAATAATGCTAGCTTCATATGCTTACTTAGTGTGGATTTCTAAGGTGAGTTTGGCCACGGTCGCTCACCAGTACATGTGGTAGTACTGACCCACGTTTGTGGGCAAATATCCAGGTGCTGGGAGCGAGAGTCTGGCAAGCATCCTCAACCTGAATCAGCGTGTGCGCACTCTTCCTTAGGATTGTGTTCGTGCTGCTTCTTCCGCTGCTTACCTCTCCAGTGGGCTACTTCCTCTTCTGCTAGATGTTTTGCTATTTTGGTCCTACTACAAGGGCATAATGTAATGGGCGTTGTGGCTAGTTTTGGGAATGTAAAAAGAGTTGTAAGCCTTCTAAGGCATATTTTGTAACTCAGCCAAGCAAACACTTTGTAATCCAAATCTTCAGTATTCAATAAAATGGAAGTATTTTGTGTGCTTATCAAATGTGTTCAACTTTGGTTCTCTGCGTTTTACTCTGTGCCTATAAATGTATATTTTCGTCTAACTTGTCTTGTGCAGGTACGTTGCCTGGTGCAAGCGCAACTTAGGCTTGCACGGCATCGCGCCCAAGCGAGGACGAACGGTTCCGTAGGGACCAAGCGAGGACGAATGGTTCCGTAGGGACCAAGCGAGGACGGTAGGCCCTACGGGATCGGCCCCTACGGGATCGGGGCGCGACACATTGCTCCTCACCTTGCTGCTGCTCCTGCTGCTGCAAACTGCTGCTGTGGCTGCTATGCTGCTGCTAGAGCTGCTGGTTATGCTGCTACTGCTGCTCCTTGCTGCTGCACCTGCTGCTGGTGCAGCTGCTTGCTGCTGCTGCAGCTCCCTGCTGCTGGTCCTGCCCCCCCCCCCCCCTCTCATCTCACATACACACACACACACCCCTATATATATATACATATATATATATATATATATATATATATATATATATATATATATATATATATATATATATATATATATATATATATATATATATACATATATATATATATCTATATAACTAGATATCTATATATACATTCACACTCATCTACACACTCTAACACACACACTAGCACACTCATACACTAATACACACACACACTCACAACACTATCAACACACACACATAAGCACACGCATATATCTATACATATATAAACACACATCTATACATATATACACACATATATATCTACACTCATATATTTATATATATATATACATACACACTCACACACTCAAACATAAATACATATACCCTCACACACACTCACACTCACACACCCTCACACACACTCTCACACACACTCTCACAAACACACAACCCCACACAAAAACACTCCTACATATATATATAAATACATATATACATAAACTGAAACTCATATATATATATATATATATATATATATATATATATATATATATATATATAGGCACTCACTCACACTCACACTCACCTACACACTAGCACACACTCACACAAGCACTCACCTACACACATACACTAGCACTCACTAACACACTCACAAACACATAACCAGACATATATATATATATATATATATATAAATAGAATATATATATATATATATATATATATAGGAACACACACACAAATAAATATATATAGAGAGAGACATATATACACAAACACAACACTACCACAACGATGCACACAACGCTCACAACGCCCCACCTACGCACGCCCAACGACCCCGACACTCACCAACGCCTATAAATATATAAAATATAACTCGAAAACTCTAGCACACACTTCCCGATACTAACCCAACGCGAGCACAAGCCCGAAACGAGAAAACCAAGTCGAAATGGCCGTTCGGTCATTTCGACAAACACGTGGTGCGCGGCTCGGAAAACCTCCTGAAACGCACACCAAACGAACTCGAAATCGGCCCAAAATTTACCCACGCGTCCTAAACGATGTCTAGATCCTAGAAAATGTGCTCCCGCGTCGATTCTAGGCCCGTGGCGGAAACGCACACGCACTTAGAATCGGCGACGAAGAAAAACCCCAAATTCGCCCGAAACGCCCGTTTCTCCGCGACACGGCTTCCCGTGTCCGAACGGAGACACGCACTCACCCTCAAGACACCCGACAACATCTACCTAGGTCCATCTAACCTAGGGCATCACCAAAAATTGGGCCAAATTTGGATTTCACCCGAAATTGACACAAAACCTAGTGTTAAAGTCTCCAAACACTACCCAACTAGTTCCAACTTCCTCCCACGGGTAGCCTAAGGGTCTAGGAAGGTTCTAAACTATTAATTACACTATATAAAAGTAATTACAAGGGAAAAATTAGGGTTTACCTCTTGGAAGTTGGAATCCCAAGCCAAAATCTCCAAAATACTCCAAATCCTCCAAACCAAGCTTCCAAGCTCCCAATCCAAGCTCCAACACAAAATCTAGGCTCTACCCACCTAGGTTAGGGAAGAATGTAAGGTTAGGGTTCACATGAAAGTAAGAAATGGAAGAAGGAAGAGAAGAAAAAGAAGAAAACTTACTTGAAGTGGAAAATTGGAAGAAGAAATGAAGAAGAAGAAGAAGAAGAAGGAGTGGAGAAGAAGAAGAAGTGAAGAAGAAGAAGAAAAGGGGATGGGGGCTGCTGTGTTTCACGCTGGAAATGGGATGGGGTCGGGTCTGGGAGCAAGGATAAAGGGTTACAACAAGCCAAAAGACCAAAATGCCCCTCCTAACTTGGATTTTGGGTTTCGGGTTCCAAAAGCACTCAAACTAGTTCCAAATCTCTCCAACTAACCTCCTAAAAATAAAATAATAAATCTAAGCCCCAAAATAATTCTCACAAGGGTGTGGGCTGGGTCGGACATGGGTCCACTAGGGTCTGACATAGGTCTAGGCTAGCCAAAATCCTAAAACAAACAATAAAAATATAATACAATCAATAATTAAATATAAATACAATTAAATATAAATAATCCACAATTAACTAAATTAAAAATAAAAAAAATACCCGGCTCTGGAAATGGGGTGGTGACATGTCATGCTTTCAAACATGTTTTGCAACCGCGTTATCTCTTCTGACCGGTTACGCTTTCTTAATTACGAGAACACAATTCTTTTAAGGTGGGTAGATTGTAACAACCTATTTTTTAAAAAAATTTAAAAATGAGTTTTCTGGATTTTTCAGTAATTTTATTTAATTATTAAAAATGTCCTTCAGGGATTAATACTTTTATGGATTAAAATAATTATCAAAATATTACAAATATTATATTTTTGTGTGTATTATTAATTATTTGATGTTGTGTAATTTTTCTAGAATTTATTGGGCTCAAAAACTATTTTTAAATTGCTAAAAAAACCCGTTTTAATTAAACCAGGTTGAACCGGACTGAAACGGACTGAACCCGGTCCAATTGAACCGAACTGGACCGGCCTAAAACCCTACTGAACTGACCCAAGACCTAACGGGTCGGATCGGACCCGACCCGAACCCGACCCGACCCGTTTTCATAAACTCTCACCCCTCAACCACGATCCCCCGCCTCCGCCGGCGGCCCGCCCCCGCTCCGCGGCCACAACCCGCCCATGACCCCCGCCTCTCCCTCTCCCCTTCCCTATTTAACACCAGTCCCCGCCAACCTCTGACCTTCTCCCTCCCGGTAACGACCGTCAGATCCCCTCCCTCTCCTCCTATATAACCCGAACTCCGGCCACCACTTCCCCACACCACCACCACTCTCCCTGATCACCCCACCGCCATCCTCCTCTGCCACCACCATCCACCACCGCATCTCCCTCACCCTAGCCACCGCGCCACCTCGCGGAAACGCGTATTTTCAGTCAACTTCGGCGCCCTGTTCAGGTGACTATTTCTCTCTCCTCGCTGCCCCATTTTCTGTTCCATCTGCTGTGATGCGTAGACTGCGTGACCCTCTCGATACCCGTACAATTTGTTCGGGGTATCGCGTCCTGTGGCGGTCGCAAACTGCGATGCAAAATCAAAAACATAGATACCCTATTTTTCCTCGAAACTGGGTACGCCCCGCTAAATGGGACGACTTAGACGTGTGCGAACTTTACCGAAAGGTGGGCACCGTCGATACGGACGTGTAAGATTTTGCAAAAGTTGATTTGGATGTGCGTGCACACCGGAATCAACACGTATCCGTCGACAACACCCCGTATCGGTCATGTTCTGGAACTCATTGTAACTTTGTGTGTGCTGGTCGTTTCGAAACAAAACTTGCGCCATCGGACTCGTAGTATTTTTCTGGTCCTGTGACCCAAGTTTGGTTCGGTTCTGAGAACGTTGACAAAATCACGTATTGTGGGCCCCACGACTCCACTTGACGGACGATTTTGTGATCGGCTCATCGAAATCCAGTTCTGGACATTCTGTTGTGTTCGTATCATCGTTCTGGACTTGTAGACACTAAGTTTGACGAATTTGGAGAATATTGTCTCTGACACATTTTTCGGAGCGAAGCGGGCCACATGTGGATCTCGCTTTATCCAAAAACTGTCATTTTTGCCCCTGTGTCCAAATTGGGCTTATGGACATACAATTCTAGCTATTTGATATCTTCTGAGCATGATGGTAATGTTTGTTTCAGCATCCGGAGACGTTCCTAAAGATTTTACGAATACCAGAGCAGTAGTTGGAAACCAAACACCAGGCAAGTGTACATTGCCAATACTTGCAGTAATTTGTTTCATATTATTCTCTTAATCTATTCTGTGATATATATACATTCAACCTAGGACCGTGTGACATTACTTAACGTCCGAATAATATTCGGGTGTCGACGCCGTACGCAGAGTCGTGTAACGTCACTAGAGATTGATACCACGACCCTATATATCTTCGTGCTTGCATTATCAAGTACGTCATACCATAGGACACCTGACACTATTCATGTGACAGAATCTTATGAGTTATTCATGGTGATTCTGTATAGGCTACAGGACTTGTGACATAGATATTATATATGCTTAGCTATCATTATGACTCGTTGCATCAGTTAGAGGTCAAGATCTTGCGTGTTATGGACATGAGACGTCGTGGACATGAGACGTATGATTATATTGGGTGGGGAGAGATACACCATACTACATGCTGATTATTGATATATATATATACAATACTACTTGCTTTGGCACATATACGGGAGTCGTGATACTGCTTGCTTTGGCATATATACGGGAGTCGTGATACTAAATGCTGCTATGGGTTTTCCCGACACAGAGCCTATAGTAGTTTCAGCCTAAGTATGATTAATGCTCTCAACTTGCATATCACTTAGCTAGTTACGTAGTTTATCCTATTGTTTCATCTATTATTGTACTGCATTTATTTTGGCTTGAGTTATGCTTGTACCTTGCTATATCCCCTGAGGACCTGGATTCGGATTATGTTCCCAGGTTTAGCAGAAAAGATATATCCCGAGGTATACGGGACAGGAGCATACATTAGAGCAGTACCAGAACCCGAGGACGAGGTCGTGCCAGAGGATTTCTCCTCAGTATTGGCTTTATATAGTCAGTTATTTCTGTTTTTAGTTACTTTATTTCCTGTCTGTTGAACGGATGTATCAAACTTATTCTCGGGTTATTCCCTGAGACACTTTTTATTGAGACTTGTTAGATTATATTTTATTTCGATTATTCTGGCATTGATCTGTGATTACCTTCTGTGGATGAGATTAGAATTAGACTGTGACTTGTATCGTAGACCTATTTATTGTTGTTTACAGCTTAAGTACACCCTAATGGGTCCATTAAATTGGGTTTGCCCATTGGTGTGTGCTGCTGGCCATTGCCACGTGGCTAGTCCCTCAGTATTTTGGGACTGGGGCGTGACAAGTATAAACTTGAAAGTGTTGGGGACCGTTAGGTCGCTAAGGCATCTCCAAACTAGAGGATTGCATCATGTCAAGTAAAACAAGAATCATATCTCATGGAGCAAGACTCATTCAGGTATTCAGATCCTTGGTAAGATCCTTGGTAGTCTCTCTCGAGCGGGCGAGATGGTGTATGCGCCTCGAGTACTTATTGCTACACCCATCTTCTCCCAAAAGACTACGCATCATCCAATGGCTTAGTGAATCAAGAATTAACATGTTATGTCATGAATCCTGTGAATCTGAAACCCAAGAATTGTATGGTTGCGGACAACTCGTGTACGAGGTATCGTAGATTTCTCAGACGATCGTCGGGGCACCGGGATCTTGCCGGCTTGGGAGAATTCATATGGGGACTCCTCGAGCTTTGGCGGGATGGTGTCTGCACCTCGAGTTTTTAGCGCTACACCATCACCGTCAAAAGATTTCGGGTCTCTCATATTCCGGCAGGATGGTGCACGCCTCGAGTTTTTAGCGCTATACCCATCTCTGTCAAGAGACTCGTTCAAATGGCTTGTAGCGCCAGCGACCCTCCTGTTCATATAGATAAGTCATCCTCGCTTAGCGGCAATCTGCGTGCAAGATATTACATCGTATCCTGGAACACCTGAACGAACATGAGTATAACACACTTCTACATATTGAACACTTGAACATCTTCTGCAATATTTTTGGATAATCCTTGTAACTCGTGCACCTGAAACAGAATCTTATCGATGACACTCGTGTTTGCTTATACAATTTTACTTAGATTTTATATATATACATTCATGCTTGGTTTAACTTGGTTACCTTGGACAGGGAAGGAAGAATGGTAAGTTAGTAAGTCTCGCCGTATTACTCATATATCGCATGGCGTACTGCCACACGAGTTAGACTTTTTATTATGCCATAAAATTGATCCTAAGGCAAGACTAGAAAGATAACTTAATAGATGGTGCATGGAACCTATATAACATGTTCGGATTTGTCGAGCGTGCGAGAAGCCTCCCCACCAGTGCATTCATGTATTGATAACCCACCAGATTGCTTGTAGGATGCGTGAGAACCCCGTTCTGTGCGGAAACCCCCTTCGTGCGAGCTAAGATATTGAGTTTGCTCTGGAGCCTTGGAGAGTTGCGTGCGGAGCTGAAGCACATACACAATACATAATATTGGAACACCGCCTATGTATCATTCCACAAATTTAGCCACTCAGCACGCTTTTATTATTTTAAGAGAGATAGAATTGAGCGACTTATAATCTCGGCCTAGCACCGCTTGTAATACTTGTTCAATATTAATAAAGAGCTTGTTTTACTTTCATTCTTGTGTTATTCAATGCTTTCACTATTGATGACTCTGTGAACTTCTTACCAATTGCTTGTTCATTTATTATTTTGCTGCATTCAGACTATCTGTGCCACTCTGTAGCTTAGTCATTTTACCGCCTGCTCGGATCATGGCCTTGCACGGGCACAGCTTATGCTCGTACGACATCACGTCCAGATGGGAACGATCGTCCCGCGAGAGCGCTAGCGCGATGATTCGCGCCTAGCAGGGATGGGCGATTACCAGTGGGAGAGAGAGTCGTGACAACGGTGAAGGAGAGACTCAGACCGAAAAAGAAAGTTTTCTCTCTTCAGCAAGACCCCTAAATATAGGTGTCATGACCCGCAACCGATGTAGGGGCACGAGTAGTGAACAACGCGTAGCCTACGCCGCAGCATCGGTGGTAGAACACTGTTTGGGTAATCTATCTAACTAACAATCAAGATATAAATATGCCACCAATGTAATATGAATACTCAATCACAGATCTATAAGATGGAACAATGGCACGAATAAGATAAAAGAACTGAAGAGTCACAATACAGCTCACAAGACAAATAATATTCAATGAGGCAAATCAAAGAAATACTAATAACTAAGCTGGAGACAAATCCAGTACAAAAGAATCTAACTACTGGGCTACGAGTCATGGGTCGTCTGTCTCAGTCGGGATTAGACCCTCCTGAGCCAAGATCTTTGGCTCTAAGCTAACCACGTCCTGAGGCCCATAATGAGTGGGGTACCACTCCTTAGTGTCATCTGGGAAATATATATCCAGTCAGGAAAGAGCAAAGTACATCTCTAACAGCAGTTCTAACAAATGATATAAATTATGTAATAGTAAATATGTATGAATATACAAGATACAATATAAAGGTACAAGAGATATGCAATATAGGAATACTATAATAAATACAATAAGAATAAATACAATAACTCGTATCTCCAAATTGTCGTGATACGACCTACACGTATCCAATTATGGACACGATACTAGCCACACACAATCAAATATGTCAATTTGGTCTAATTGACCTATTGACAAACACAAGATGTGTCAATTTTGAAATTTCTCCAAAATTGACATAAAATACTACATAACTTTCTCCATAGGCCTCCAATGAACCTAATTCCAATTCCTATGGGTAGCCTTAGTATATGGGGTGGTTCCTAATGATTAAAATATAGATTTAGAGTCTATTTAGAGAGAGAAAACTTAATTGTACATATTGGGAGATGGATTCCCAATAAAAATCTTAAATTGAGTGAAAGAGCCTCCAACTTGTTGATCCTTGCTCCTCCTTGTAGATCATTGCTGCCTCCTTGTAGATCCTTACTCTAATAGACTCAAATGATAATTTGGGAAGGAATTGAAAAGAAATTTGGGTAGAATTTGATGTGGGAATGAAGAAATTTGGAAGAGAAAATTCTATATCGAGATTTAAAATAAAAAATAAAGAGAATTTTTTTTCCTCCATCTATACTAGGCCGGCCACTTTCCCCCTTCCTCAAGCTACTATAAAATGTCCAAAATACCCCATGGGGCTTGTCATGAATAAATAATTAAGGAGGAAAGGTTCTAGTCTAATTGGTTTAACTTAATTAATCATCCTCCTAATGATTGGGCTTCTTATTGGGCTAAATTCTAACTAGAATTAAATGTTGGTTCATGGATCTAACCTAAACTAGTTAGGTCCACTAACACAAGTCCAAAATAATATACCAACATCTAACAATAAATAAATAATATAATAAATAAATAAATATTCAACATGTACAGTATTTAATTAATTATGAAATGACTAAAATACTCTTTCCTATAAAATGTGGTAGTGACAATAGGCTAAAGGGAGGATACTAGTGACCCTTTGGTTCTAGCGCCCCGCTGTCAGCAGTAATGATGACGATGGCCCCTTGGGTCTTATCTTCTCAAAGACCGTCACTTCAGGGTCCGTGTAAGGAGATAGTCCAGAATCCTAAGAGATCTAATCAAACCAAGGTATTTAATGAGTGGGTGGCAGCCTGGCAGCGCCCATCCAAGCGTCCATACAACCTAATATCCATGCGGCCCAAATAATCCCCGTCCATGCTTCTTATTCAAAGTATTTCAAACTTATCAGTTTAAAAACTTTGAAGGGGGTCTTGTAGAAGCATGAAAAAATTGGATCCATGTGTTCAGCAACCATGCGACCCAGGGAAAAGTTTAGCAGGAATTGGACCACATGAGCACCATGTGGCCCCATTAGGCGATAGTCATGCGGACCAAACGACCGAAGGCAGTTTGGCCGCAGATGGATCTGATATCACGCTCTGACATAGAGATTACATCTGATACACAATCCTGACAAAGAAATATTTTCTGAACGTCTCGAAAGATATGAACTCACTAAACGACAAAAGTCTCAGGAAGTGTGCAACACTACGTGTACAACACGGCAAAAGACTCCCATGTATCTCTGGCCCCATGCGTCTCTGGCCATATGCGTCCCATGTGTCTCTAGCCACATGCGTCCCATGTGGCTCTGGCCCATGTGTCCCAGACTCTATGCGTCCCAGACGGCTCTGGCCAATGCGTCCCAGACCCCATGCGGTCTCTGCGATTCTTGGCTTCGTATTCCCCAGATTCCCAAACGAATCAAATCGTGATATTGTGGTGATCCTCTCCAACCAAGTGGCAGGCCACGTGTCTAATTGGCCAAGTCGCGCCCACAAAGGACGAAAAACTATCCAGATATTCAACAACAAAAAAATCTTAACAAATGACCACATGACAGCTGAAGCCCGGATTCTCTGCACAGTTGTAACTCCTTTCTGTTAGGGGAAGACACGTGGCAACTCCCAACGTCCATGCAGTCCGAAATCCATGCGACCACAGAACAACTATAAATAACGGGGTACTACCCCTATACAACCATGTCACGCCCCAGTCCCAAAATACGTATGACTAGGAATAGGTAACATGTCAGCTACGCATTCGACCAGACTCTGGTCCGACTCGAATACGTATAAGCTGTATTATAATGGTCACTATCTATATAATCAAGTAAATATAAATATCTATGGCTCAATCCACAATGAACAGAATACACAAGAATGAGCTACATGTGCTAAAGTCGGTCGTCCAGTAACACACAAACTCGAATAGACTCGAGGAAGAAATATGAGTCTATAAAACTAGGCTACATCAGCAGATAAATAAACAATATGAATAAATAACCATAACTCCGGTGGAAATGATATAGGTACCTGATACCAATGCCTGCAAGACAAGCAACTCCATCAGCAACTCCAAAGGCTCCATAACCGTCTAAGCTGTAAAAACTGGCAGGGGACCAGGTCCTCAGAGGGACATACCAAGATACAAGAAACATCATGCCAAAATTAAAACAGTATAATGCCACATACTCAAGGGTAAATTACTGTAACCATCTATGTGATATGTAAATGAGAGTATGGTATCGTACCCCGGGCTGGTACTCAAGAAAGATCCCAATGGATACTTCCGTAATCTAATAGTACACTCAAGGCTCCGTATAGGAGAATCAGGAGGAAGATGTATATATATAGGGCTGGTACTCACGAAAGATCCCAATGGAAACTTCCGTATGCTGATAGTACACATAAATAGTAATAGTAAAATATGCCCAGAGCACGATGAAGATTCTTTCCACCCAATGTAACCTCACGTCTCATGTCCATAACATGCAAGATCATGACCTCTAGCTAGTACAACGAGTCATAATGATATATGATATAATATGCAAGTCTTATGTCACGAATCTTGTAAACCTTTATGGAATCACCATGAATAACTCAAGAAAGATTCTGTCACATAAAATAGTGTCAAGTGTCCTAGGGTATGGCGCACTTGGTAAACCAAGTACGTAAACATATAGGATAGCGAAATCAACTCTCTAAGTGACGTTGCACGACTCCGCGTACGGCGTCGACACCCGAATCTTGTTCGGACTCTAAGCAACGTCTCACGGTCCTAGGATAAACACATATATCAATCATATAAAATAATTATAATTACTAAATAATATAATAAAGGCAATGAACTATAATACATCATGGCAAGGTACACTTGGCTGGATTCTCAACTCCGTCAATTGCTCCTGGAAAAGTGAAATATGCACATAAACCTCCGGATGTTGAAACAAATATCACCATTGTTCTTAGAATACTTGAAATAGCTATGATTGACTACCCATAAGTCCAATTTGGACACAGGGACAAAATTGACAGTTTTGAGTCAAAGTGGGATCCACATATGGCCCACTTTGCTCCGAAAAATGTGTTAGAGACAAAGTTTTTCAAATTTATCAAACTTAGTGTCTACGAGTCCAGAACGACGATACGAACCCAATGGAAGATCCAGAACTGGATTTCGATGAGCCGATCACAAAATTGACCGTCATGTGGAACCGTAGGGTCCACAAAATGACGTTTCGTCAACGTTCTCAGAATCGAACCAAACTTGGGTCACAGGACCAGCGTAACGCTGTGAATCTGATGGTGTAAGTTTCTTCGCGAAACGACAAGCACACATGAAGTTACGGCAAGTGTCAGAACAGGCCGATACGGGGCTATTCGGTGGATACGCGTTGATTCTGGTTTGCACGCACATCCAATTAAAGTTTTACAAAAACTCACACGTCCGTGCTGACGATACGCGTCTTTCGGTGTAACTCGTACACGACCTAGTTGCCTCGTTTGGCGGGACGCACCCCGTATTACAAAATTTTGGATATTTTAAAATAATTTTTTTGTCGTTTTGGAACAAGAATAATTTTACCATTATAGAAAAATAATTAAAACTAAAAGAACAGTAAAAATCTTGGTCATATTGTGAATAAGTCCCTTCAATTATATTTTGAAAATATTTAACGAGATGGTAGAAAATTGGACATGAACAGGGGTACTTGGATTGAAATTCTGAACTATTTTCGAACAATTTTCGGTCAACTTCCGATCAATTTTTCGATCAAACCGGGGTTCCTAAATTCGTTCCACTTAAAGAAAATTCTAGAGGGTTAGGTTGTGAACGTACCAGCAAAAAAGGGACGCAAAACGAATCAGCGAGGAGGTCGAAAGCTGTACGCGAAGGAGGGGCCGCACAGTTGTTGTTGTGTGCGCACGCACGGGGGGGGGGGGGGGGGGGGGGCGAACGCGCTACTCCGGCGCGGCACGGCGGGACTGCGGGCGGTCGCCGGCGGCGGGGCTGCGGTGATGTAGGCGTGGGATGGATAGGGTTTGGGTTTAGGTTTAGGTTGTTATATATATAATGTATATATATATAGAGGAGGTGGAGGTTGTGTGTGGGGGGGGAGTTGGTTAGGATTTAGGTTTTTAAGTTATTGGGTTATTGGGTTTGGGTAGGGTTTAGGATTTTAGGGTTTTAATTCTTTTATTTTGTTATATATATATATATATATATATATATATATATATATATATATATATATATATATATATATATATATATATATATATATATATATATATATTTAAAAATAGTTTTAGACCTCAATAAATTTCAGAAAATAATACAATACACTAATAATAGTTGTATACCCAAAAATATATTTTTGTATAATATTAATAATTAATTAATTACACATAATTATAAATTCATGAATATTATATTATAATTAGCTAAAAATAAATAAAAAATTCTTCCTTAATCAAAATAATTTAGAATACCAATATTAATAATTTCTAAAAATTAGGGTGCTTACAATCTACCCAACTTATAAAAATTTTGTCCTCGAAATTAAAAATAAACATAGTAGAAAAAATTTTAGTTAAGAAGGTTACACTAAAGATGGGGACGCCGTTACCAAAAGGAGTCCTAGTTTGACGTCGCATTCTAAGAATAAGGGTACGCTTAATCAAGGCTCTACCCAACTTATAAGAATGAAGTTGGCCGCAAAACTATAGTCACGATCATATTTCTAAGGTTTTTTAGAAAGTCTAACTTCAAGGAAGGATTCGAGATGGTAAGAATTTTGTGACCGTTGTCACAGTCTATTAAAGAAAATCTATGTACTACCATGGCGTTAATGAGTCAATAACTCTATAAAGGAAGTTTTACCAGTACTCCTTGCTTCTAATTAGGTCATGAGTCTACAAGACAATAGGAAATATCATAGCCAAATACAACTAGGGTGAGGTGGTACCGAGAAGTTGTTCATTGCATATCATGGATGTCGATGAATGGTTCAACAATAAGCGTCAAAAGGTGATATAACTTATCAAGATATTTTGTATTATGTAAAGAGTACAAGGGGTTCAATTTAATACAACACAAGTGTCATAGACGTAGGTTGGCATGAATGGGATACGAGTATATCAGTGGTTGGGATATTTGGGTTGCCTATGTATAATTTAATTTAATTACAACAGAGTTGGATATAGGGTTTAGAAGGAGATATGCCACGAATGTTGGGGGGTCTATATGGAGCATGGGTGTGTATATTTGGAAGTAACAGTTGTGTCATCAGTGAGTAGGATCCATTTAAGCTCATAAATGTCAAGGTTGCCAGAAGAATTGAGTCGGTGTTGAGTATTAAAATTGACCGCAACAGAAAAGGATATTTGTGTCATGTGTGTACAATTGCGTCACGAATGTCGTGCGACTAAAATAAAACATGAAAATGCCAGTTTGTGAGTGATAGTCATGTCATATGTGTAGAGTGACTAGTCTAGGTCATAAGGACGAAATTTGTTAAAAACGAAATGATAGTGTTGTGCTCCAAATATCCGAGCCACAATAAAGGGTATCAAGGATACAAAAATTAAATAGGTAATTTAATCCGTTTGAGATTAACCTAATTAATATCAAAATAAATTTAAATTTATCCTGAATTTCTAGAAATAATCCTACACTAAAACCAGGGGCTACGATCTATCACACTTATAAAAATTAAGTTGGTATCCAAAACTAAGGTCATGGTTCTGCTAACAAGATTTCTGGAAGGGGCTACTTTCTAAATAAGGTTACAAGAATTCTAGGATTTACTGGTAGTAATCAAGGATTTTCTAAAGAAACCTAGAAACTATCAGGATGTTATGATCAACAACTTTATAAAAGAAATTACTACACATCCATTACTGCTCTTGAATAGGTTAAGCTTATACAAGGCAGAGAAATGACTGATTCAGATCTAATTAAGGTAAGGTGGTAGAGAGGCTTCGATCATTGATTGACATTGATGACGAAGAGACCAAAATTTATGCTACGACAAGAAGAATTTCTGATAAGTCTACATGGTTGAATAAGGCACGATTAGGCAGGTATTTGGAGAATCGAGTCATGGTGACTAGATCAAGGGGATTAGAGTAGAAAAGTATTAATACCTATGGTGATATGGATATTAACACAAGGAGTGGTACCAACTAAGGGATTAATTTTGTAATTAAGGCACAACTAGGGAAAGAGGAAGGATCTACTCATTGTTATAATTAGAAAGATCGTTGTTGCAAAAGCACGAGGCCATATATGCAACACAAGATAAGAATTTGATAGGAAGGATTGGGATGCAGTCGAGGGGGTAATACAACTAATCCTTAAACTCAATACTATATTGAATTCTCAAGCTAACAATCTACACTAGCTCTAGCATAAAAGAATAACCTATCTATCTACCCTACTAAGGGTAACCATCTTCTCAAAACTCTATATTCAGCATGTCTTCTTCCGCCTTGACAAGGATATGCTTCTGGAGGAAACACCGCGCACGAACGTCCATCTCTCTGAAATAGGGAGAGATGATAAACAATAATAAAGATGTCGAGGGACTGAACGAGTACAATTATGAAGTCCAGGGGCGATGATTAAATGTTAAGGAATTATCAAATCAGTTGTGGATTGAGATACTAATACTGCTAATCCTGATTACAGGCTCGCTCGGTACCGAAAAGTAACCGAAACGATTTAATCAGGACCTGCATGGGCCACCACAAAAATATGTCATGTCCTAGTCCCAAAATACGTAAGACTAGGAATACATAACATGCCAGCTACGCATTCGACCAGACTCTGGTCCAACTCGAATACGTATAAGCTGTATTATAATGGTCACTATCTATATAATCAAGTAAATATAAATATCTATGCTCAATCCACAATGAACAGAATACACAAGAATGAGCTACATGTGCTAAAGTCGGGCACCCAGTAACACACAAACTCGAATAGACTCGAGAAAGAAATATGAGTCTATAAAACTAGGCTACATCAGCAGATAAATAAACAATATGAATAAATAACCATAACTCCGGTGAAAATAATATAAGTACCTGATACCAATGCCTGCAAGACAAGCAACTCCATCAGCAACTCCAAAGGCTCCATAACCGTCTAAGCTGCAAAAACTGGCAGGGGACCAGGTCCTCAGAGGGACATAACAAGGTACAAGAAACAGCATGCCAAAAATAAAATAATATAATGCCACATACTCAAGGGTAAACTACTGTAACCATCTATGTGATATGCAAATGAGAGTATGGTATCGTACCCTGGGCTGGTACTCACGAAAGATCCCAATGGACACTTCTATAATCTAATAATACACTCAAGACTCTGTATGGGGGAACCAGGAGGAAGATGTATATATATATAGGGCTGGTACTCACGAAAGATCCCAATGGACACTTCCGTATGCTAATAGTACACATAAATAGTAATAGTAAAATATGTCCAGAGCACGATGAAGACTCTCCCCACCCAATGTAACCTCACGTCTCATGTCCATAACACGCAAGATCATGACCTCTAGCTAGTACAACGAGTCATAATGATATATGATATAATATGCAAGTCTCATGTCACGAATCCTGTAAACCTTTACAGAATCACCATGAATAACTCAAGAAAGATTATGTCACATGAAATAGTGTCAAGTGTCCTAGGTTATGGCATACTTGGTAAAGCAAGCACGTAAAAATATAGGATCGCGGAATCAACTCTCTTAGTGACGTTGCATGACTCCGCGTACGGCGTCGACACTCGAATCTTTTTCGAACGCTAAGCAACGTCTCACGGACCTAGGGTAAACAAACACATCAATCATATAAATTAACTATAATGACTAAATAATATAATAAAGGCAAGAAACTGTAATACATTATGGCAATGTACACTTGTCTGGATTCTGAAATCCGTCAACTGCTCTTGGAAAAGTGGAATCTTCTCATACACCTCCAGATGTTGAAACAAACATCATCATTGTTCTCAGAATACTTGAAATAGCTAGAATTGACTACCCATAAGTCCAATTTGGACACAGGAACAAATTGACAGTTTTTGGTCAAAGCAGAGTCAACATGTGGCCTACTTCGCACCGAAAAATGTGCCGGAGATAAAATTTTCCAAATTTGTCAAAACTAATGTCTACGAGTCCAGAACGAAGATATGAACCCAACGGAACGTCCAGAACTGGATTCCGATAAGCCGATCACAAATTCGTCCGTCATGTGGAACCGTGGGGCCCACAAAATGACGTTTCGTCAACGTTCTCAGAATCGAACCAAACTTGGGTCACAGGACCAGCGTAATTCTGCGAATCCGATGGTGCAAGTTTCGTTACGAAACGACAAGCATATACGAAGTTACGGCGAGTGTCAGAACAGGTCGATACGAAATTTTTCGGCGGATACGCGTTGATTCAGGTGTGCACGCACATCCAAATCAAGTTTTGCGAAAGCCCACACTTCCGCGTTGACGATACACGTCTTTATGTGTAACTCGCACATGACGAAGTCGCCTCGTTTGGCGGAACGCATCCCGTATTGCAAGATTTTTCGTATTTAAAAAACAAATTTTTGGTCGTTTTGGAACAAGAATAATTTTACCATTATAGCAAACTAATTAAAACTAAAAGAACAGTAAAAATCTTGGTTATATTTTGAAGAAGTCCCTTCAATTATATTTTAAAAATATTTAACGAGATGGTAGAAAATTGGACATGAACAGGGGTACTTGGATTGAAATTCTGAACTGTTTTCGAACAGTTTTTCAACCAACTTCCGGTCGATTTTTCGATCAAACCGGGGTTCCTAAATTCGTTCCACTTGAAGAAAATTCTAGAGGGTTAGGTTGTGAACGTACCAGCGAAGACGGGACTCAAAACGAATCAGCGAGGGGGGGAGTTGGTTAGGTTTTAGATTTTTAAGTTAGTGGGTTATTGGGTTTGGGTAGGGTTTAGGATTTTAGGGTTTTAATTCTTTTATTTATATATATATATATATATATATATATATATATATATATATATATATATGAATACTTAAAAAAAGTTTTGGATCTCAATAAATTCTAGAAAAATTATACAATACACTAATAATAGTTGTACACCCAAAAAAAAAAATTTTTACAATATTAATAATTTATTAATTATACATAATTATAAATTCATGAATATTATATTATAATTAGCTAATTATAATATAATATTCATGGATTTACAATCTTAACAAATGTCCACATGACAGCTGAAGTCCGGATTCTCTGTACAGTTGTTACTCCTTTCTGTTAGGGAAAGACACGTGGCAACTCCTAACGTCCACGCGGTCCGAAATCCATGCGGCCACAGAACAACTATAAATAACGGGGTACTACCCCTATACAACCCCCCGGTTAGTTATCTGCGAATCTACACTCGAGCAAGAGAGAAGAGCTTCCTCGGATCGTCCATGGAGTAAAAAAAGTTGTTACACTCCTAATCCTCCATCGTCACCCACAGAATACACAATGTGTACTTAGATTGTCTGTTTAGGACTCCTCTCTATACTCTTGTTTAATTAAGTCAAGTTTTTTTTTTAAACTTTCGTATTTAATGGCAAACAGTTTTGTGGTTTTTTCATCTGAATTTTTTATATAAATATTTTTATTTCTGTAATTTGTGTTTGTTATTTTTCTGTTTGTACGTTTTATTCGATTCTCTCGTAGGCACTCTTTTATTTGGGGAACAAATTTTACGTTTCGTTGTCAACAGAAGGGAGGGAGGGAGGGAGGAGGAGGATATAGAGTGTCACGGACAACAGTACACTGTGTGTGAAGTGATTGCTACTTCACATGAAGCTACAAATAATTCCTACAGAAGTGAAGTTTGTGTTGTTGCACTCTTCTTTGCTGCCAAGATAGTTAGAGTGGGGTGTCTAGGTACTATAACTAACTTGCATCATTAAAGCAGCAATATCTTCACATAAAATACAAAACCAGACGAGCTGGCGTAATCGGAATTTGATATATTCGTTAAGGATTGGTTGTTAAATCGAATTTGGTGTAGGATTTTAGAATTTTATAAATTTAAAGTCAAATCTAAAAAATCTTATATTTGGTTGGATCTTAAATTTAAAATTAAAAAATAGATAATAATTACTTTTAAAATCTATGAAATCTTACATGAAATCCTATATTTGGAAGTAAGTAATAATTTAATAACGTATAATTTTAATAATTAATATATTATTATAATTTTAGTAAATAATTTATTAATCACAATTAAAATTTTAATTAAAAAATATTAATTTTATTAAATTCATAAATTATTTTATTATAATCATAATTGTTAATTTACTATTCATAATTTTAATAATTAATTAATAGTTAATTACTTTATAATTTATTAAATAATATATTATAATCATAATTAATAATTTACTACTCATAATTATAATCATAATTACATTAGTTAATCAATAATTTTATGCATTAATATTTTATTTTATTCTTATTTAATAATTTATTAATCATTATTATAATCTTAATTAATAATTTATAAAATCATAACTGTAATCATAATAATCAATTTATTAGTTAATATTTATTATAATCGTAATCAATAATTTATTAATCAAAATTTTCATCTTAACTAATAATTTATTAATTTATAATTTTATTAATTAACATTTTATTATAATCTTATTTAATAGTTTATCAATTTATTAATCACAATTAAATCTGAATTAATAATGTATTAATTTATAATTTTATCAATTAATTTTTATTATAATCTTATTTATTAATTATAACTATAATTATAATAAATAAATAATAGTTAATTAATTAATATTTTATTATAATTAATAATTTATTAGTCATAATCGTAATTACAATAATTAATTTATAATTTATGCAATAATATTTTCTTATATTCTTAATTAATAATTTATTAATCATAACTATAATCTTAATTAATAATTTCTTAGTTAATATTTAGTTATAATTTTAATTAATAAATTTTAATCATAATAATAATTATTATTATTAGTTTATTAATTAATATTTTATTATAATCTTAATTAATAATTTATTAATCAAAATTATAATCACAATTATAATCTTAATTAATAGTTTATAATTTTATTAATTAATATTTTATTATAATTTTATTTAATAATTTATTAATCATAATTTATAATTTATAATTTTATTAACTAATACTTTATTATAATCAAATAGTAAAATTTATTTCTCTATCCAAACAATGGATTTGAATTTTATCCAAATCCAATGACAAAATTCTAGTTTACCAAACAATGGATTTATATTTAGAAATTCATAATTGTACCAAAATCCAAATTTTAGATTTTTAAATCCAAATTCTAGTTATCCTATTTACCAAACAGGTTCTTATAGAAATGTTAGACGAACATTTTAACGTCTAAATTTTATTAAAATTTTAATAAACAAATATGTTAATATATATGACGTATTTATCTTTTTTAGGTAAATATTTTAATTTTTTTCTTCCGACAATCAATTTGGTCAAACTATATCTTAGTTGCGTAAAATTTTCTGTATTCAAATTTCTCTGTGTCTATAGGTCACTTTGTATATTAAACTTGTTAAAGCATATTCTGCTATCAGAAGGAACATTTCATGTCTCCACTATGGTTTATGTCGAGGCGGCCAAACTTATCATTAGCGGTCCAAACTAATAGTAGCCCAACGTAATAATAAACAAACAAACAAATAATTGACACGTCTCGATTATTTATCGAAAGAAAAAAATAAACAATTGACACGTCTCAGTTATAACCTCGCTATAGAAAAAAGAAATTCCTAAACTAACATTGGGATATAGATCATTGACAACAGTCAGGGTCAGCCCTGAGCTCACAAGGCTCCGGGACGAACTTTCAAAATGAGGTCCCATACATAATGTAAAAAAAATAAAACAAAAGTAAAATAAAAAATATGGCTCCACCAAAATTTGAACTAAGAAACTCTTGTGTGCAAGTCTAATGTAATAACCACTACATAACAATTACTTTGTGTTAAGAATGGTCAATGGTAAATACTAGTTCTATTTTCGGTACAAAATTATTTATATATTTAAACAAAAACAAAAAAATTGGGCCCTTCTGGCCCATGGAGCCCTGGACGGTCGTCCTGCCCGCCTGGGCCAGGGCCAGACCTGACAACAGTAGAGATGTTTGCACAAAATTGTTCGACACTTGAACATGGACGGATCCAGCACATAACTTGGGTAGACTCAAGTCCACACAAAAAAATTGTTCTTTTTTTTCACATGTTTTTTTATTGTTTTAGAGAAATTTTGATTTGTCCTATAATGCATGAAATCTCTTGCTTTTAACGGAAACTGTCAATGACTAACAGTCAACTCCTTTAACCTACAAAAAAAAAAAATATGTATTGCATCCCACTTATTTTACCATAATCCATGGTACACTCCACTTATTTGAGAATATTTTGATCATAATTCAATGTGCACGTCACTCATTTGAGAATATTTTGTTCATAAATGGAGGGGGATTCAATTTAGTTGACTGTTAGTAATTGACGTTTTTCGTTAATAGTGAGAGGTTTTATGCATTATAATAATTCGATAGAATACATCTTAAATTATAGTAAAATAATTAAAAATTAATTTAAAATTTTTTTTTATATATATGGGTTAACTCATCTCTAGCATATTCTAGTCCAGTGTAATCCATCTCAAAATCAAATCTCGAGCGATGGATGCACAAACAACCATTATTGTGACATTATTGTGGGTTTTGAATTGTGCCTCCCTTTTTAATCCAACTAATCACATAAATATCTCATGTGGTCCATTCCATTCATTCAAAATAACCAATTACTCTCCGATCCCAATTCATTCATTATGGCAAACTTTCGGAAAAGTCAATCGTAAAGTCCCTATAGTCAAAACGTATCTGATCCGATGAAAGAGGGGTTTTTTTTTTTTTCATCCGTCAAAACTATTCAAAATTTATCACATGTCAGAGTATGAATGTTCTTCAAACTACTTTCAGAATCGTTTTAGGTTGAATAAAAATAACATATAACAATCTTTTAAGTAAAAAATTAAACATCCATCACAATTTTGATAGATAAAACAAAAATGGACTCCCGGTGGAAACTGAATCTCCATAACCGAGTTCCAACTAATCCAAATTGACCAAAACCAAACATTCAGCCGCTTCACAAAGAAGTTCTCGACACAAAAATTAATATGGTCGTGTTCTAACACCAAACAAACACCTAAACTGCTCCATTCAATAGGGTCTCTGCCATTGTTGCATATGAAAAATTGATCAGAAATGGTACAAAAATGGCAGAATTAGTGGTCTCCAGCAGAGCCTCTGAACAAGTCCACCAAAGAGCAGTTAGTTTGCCTACATAAACAAACTATGTGAGGAGAGCAATTTGTGTAGGGTGCCTACATAGAATAAATAGTCTTCGAGTGATCAGTTTCATATAGACATTGCCATTAACAGAAAACAAGTTCTGAGTCTAAGATACTGAACATGAGTGACTTTGTGGTTACCGAAAAGAGATATAAGATCTTGACCGGATGGCAGAAAATCAGTGGATCGAACCACGGAGACGTATTATTTTTTTCATTTATAAAATGGTGGGAGTTGAAAAACAGTGAGCTCAAAGACATGCAATACAGTGTGCACAAAGTTCCGACACTAAATAGAGCAATATTGCTAAATTTGTCGCCCTTAAGTCATTATGCGGCTTTACCATGTTAGAACATCCACAGTAGGAGAGGTTTCAATGCTACATTTTAACTTTAATTAAATTTTGTACCACTTGAAGGCTGCAATGGACACTTGTGCATACTTGAAAATTACTAAAAAGTTACGAGATACTCCAGATTTGGAGCGTGTCCTACCTCCTCTCTATTAATTGATGGACACACCAAAAGTAATCAAACATGAAAGAAAAATAAATAAATAAAAGGGAGGAAAAATATTACCAAATAGGGGGGAAAAAAATAGATGGAGGAAAAATAAGAAATTAATTTGGAATATTTATTTGAAGTGTATTATTGTGTACCAATATCATGGAGACACTCCAAAAATAATAATTTACATAATATTTAATAATTTGGAGTATGCGTTTTGATTGTCCCTACTGCGGATGCTCTTAAGTTGGGATGAGCATTATTCGGTTTTTGACCGAAAACAGAACCGAACCGAATAAGAGATTCGGTTCGTTTTCAGTTTCGGTTTCGGTTTTGAAAATACTAAAATTTCTTATTCGGTTCCGATTTCTGTTTCGGATTTCGATCCAAAACGAAAATCAAATAAGATTCATATAATTATGAAAATACCCTAATTATATGCATATTTTGTGATAAAAATGTGTATATTTTGAAAATAATAATTCTATGTATATGTTTTGAAGCAAAACTGTGGACACAATTTTAAAATATAACAAATGTGTGTATAAAATTATAATTTAACCACGATTTCAACGTTGGGTCCGATCTATTAAACAATACCAATAGTCCATCGAACAAATCGAATAAACCGAATAGTTTATTCGATTCGGTTCGGTTTCGAGTTTGACTCATTCGGTCACTTTTGAATTTTTAGAATTTTAGATTATTCGGTTTTGACTATTTTGATTCATTTTAAATCGAATAAATCGAATGCTCGTCCCTAATGTTAGATTTGTCGACTCTTCGGTCGTCATTGAGCATTTAGTTGGCATTTCGATGAAGTTCTAGAAATCCAATTTTTATTTATTTTCCCTGATAAAGGAATTCAATATGGTTGATTAGGATAAAAAAAATGTAGTCCCAAAATTTCAATTTTTGCCATTTCTGTGTTTGGTTCAAACAGAAATAGAAATATTAATTGGTTTAGTTTTTCATAAATAACCATTCATTAATTTCATGATGTGAGGGTATTATCATCCAAATTCAGTTGGTGTTGGTGTGAGGGTATTACCGTTGGAAAAAAATCAATTAACGTACTGAACTAATATTTCCAAAAAAAGCAAAAAATATTCTCAAGGGGATGTAGGTTTCGCTTTTCCATGTGATAGTGATGAAGGGTAAACCTGTCCAATAATATTAATATAATAATATATAATAATATCTTACAATTTTTTTTAATGATAACTTAATGATATTGGGTAAGAGTAATGATATTTATTTTTTAAATTGTTCCTCCAAATTATTTATTTTTATGGCAGCTGATCTGATATATTAAATAGTATTATGTGACATCTAATATGGTAGTTGACATGACAAAATTTAACTCCAAAAACTAGTCATCCAATTTTATTTTTAACATTAGTTTTATTATTATTTTTAATTTTAATTTTAGGTAATAATTTTTTTTTATATTAACTACCACATTAACCACCATATCAGCAGATGGTATATAAGAATGAATGATTTATAGAGATAAATAACATTATTCATTTAATAATTGCTTGATTAGTTATTTTTTTGGCTTTTGATATTAGTATTGATTATTATACCAAAAAAAGGCTAACCATTCACCACTATCACGTGTCCAACCCATTGAATAATTTCGAATATTTTTATTCACATCAACCAAATTAAAACAAATTCTACTGAGAGTATAAAAATTTTAAAATTTTTAAACTAAGCATCATAACGTCCATCGGAAGAACGTTTTACGATTTTTCAAAAAATTTCGTCCGTCTACCGTTGTCTCCGTTTGAAAAAAAATAATATAAAAAATGCCCTTTGGAATGACGTTTTTTAGGAAAAACGTCCTTCCAAAGGACGTTTTCCTTATATATTTTTTTTAATCTCTCTTACTTAATCACTCTTCTCTCTCTCACTCACTCGCTCACTCATCCGCTAACTCTCTCTCTCTCTCTCTCTCTCTCTCGTTTTCGCTCTCTCTCTCACTCACTCTCTGCTCTCTCTCACTCACTCTCTGTTCTCTCACTCTCTCTCCTCTTCTGGTCCCGCTCGTCTCTCTCTCTCTCTCTCTCTCTCTCTCTCTCTCTCCTGGTAAGTTTTCTCTTTGGGTGTAGAAATGGGGAGACATGTAGTTATATGATCACCATAAGAAGATACTTCTTGAATAAAACATTTTAGATATGGAATTCTTCATGCGGTGTCCAAAGAATTAGAAAATTTATTGATTATTAACCTGTCTGTTTCTTTCCAGATAGCACTCAAGAGAGAAGAGAGAGAGAGAGTGAGAGAGAGAGAGTTGGCGGATGAGTGAGAGTGAGTGAGTGAGTGAGTGAGTGAGTGAGAGAGTGAGCAGAGAGAGTGAGTGAGAGAGAGAGAGAGAGTTAGCGGGTGAGTGAGAGAGAGAAGAGTAATTGAGTGAGTTAGAAAAAACAAATAATAATATAAAGAAAACGTCTTTTGGAAGGACATTTTTTCTAAAAAAAACGTCATTCCAAAAAGCATTTTTCTTATATTATTATTTTTTTTGTTTTTTAAACGGAGACAACAGCAGACGGACGAAAATTTTTGGAAAATCGTAAAACGTCCTTCTAATAGGCGTTATGATGCTTTGTTTGAAAATTTTAAATTTTTTATGCTCTTAGTGAAATTTGTTTTATTTGGTTACTCTGAATGAAATTTTTCAGAATAATTTCTCATTAACATGATGACTCTTTAATTCAGATAATGTTGACTCTTTAATTCACATAACAGGTCCAACTAATCCAAAGATCCAAGCAATAACTAATAACTAATAAGCCGTTAGCATCACCAAACAAAGAACCACCTCCCCCCATTCATCAAGGAAGCGATCATCAATAGAAACGTCGGAATCAAGAAATCAAACACAGAGCTAAGAGCTTTCTTGTCAAGAGAACAGAAGAAGAAGGGGGAGATGACGTGCTCAAATCATTAATTCTTTTGCCGAGACTAAACATTAAACAAACAATTCAATTCAATTAGTTCCAACATTGAGGTGAACAACTTGCCTAATGTGGAATTTAAAGAGAAAAATAACAGAGAAGAGGATATTTGATTTTAGGGACTGAAATAACCATTTTGTTTGTTGTTTGCTTAATTTGTTTCACACATTATAATTATTTATTTATATAGCTATTTATAGGATTCAAGATACTTTAAAAGCAATGAACATAATTTTTAATTTTACTAGACACATTTATGCATGCAACAATGAATTCGACTCATCCTAGATTTATTCATTCGTGTAACAATAAATTTAATAAAATTTGGTTTACATATCCAACAATGCCTTCCGTAAATCAAATTTACTTTTGACTCCTAAAGCTTCGACATTTTTTTCTGAAAACTTGTCCTCCTAGAAGTTTTGTAAATACATCTCTAAGTTGATCTTCAGTTCTACAATATTCAATGTCTTAGGAAGTGAAATATGTTTTGTCTTTCCAAAGATACCGTTTGTTGGTTTATCCAACTAGCATCTGGACAGTTTTTAGAATTTTTTTTTTTTTTTGCTTCTTAGCAACCATCTTGCATTTCATGGCTCATTTTGTCCCTACAATTTTGTTTCTTTTTTCTTTTCCCTTTTTTTTTCATTTCTTCATGTTTTCTTTCTTTTTTTCTCTTCTTTTTTCTTCTTTTTTTCCTCCTTTCTTTTCTTCCCCTAATTTCTTTTTTTACTCTCTTGTTTCCTTCGCTTTCTTTTTTTTTTCTCCTTTCCTTTCTCCTCATGCTTTCTTGTTCTTTTTTCTCTTCTTTTTTCTTATCTTTTTTTTTTCTCTTCATTTCTTTTTTCCTGTTCTTTTCTCTATACTTCAGCTTTGTCAGTAGGATTTTTGGACTTCTACTTTTTTCTCTTCTTCTTTTTTCTTCTTCTTTTTTTTCGTTCTTTTTTTTTCTCAGAAATTATCTTATCCCAATATACTTCAGCTTTGTCAGTAGACATTTTGGACTTCTTCTTCTTCTCACTTTTCTTATCTTATCCAAATATACCTCAGCTTTGTCAGTAGACTTTTTGGACTTCTTCGTTTTCCTCTTCTTTTTCCTTCTTTTTTTTCATTCTTTTTCTTTTCTCAACAATTATCTTATCCCAATATACTTCAGCTTTGTCAGTAGACTTTTTGGACTTCTTCTTCTTCTCACTTTCCTTATCAGGCTTCTTTGAGTCTTCGTCCTTTTTGTTTTTTTCTTTTCGTCTAACTTGTCAATTACAGTGGCTAATAACTTGGCAGAAGATGGCTGTAGCATCTATTACGTCTACAGCAACTCACTCATTTTCGTATTTTTATTTCTGCTTCTCTTGGTAGTCTGACTAGTTTCTCCCTCTGAGAAGCTCTTCTTCTTCTTTTTCATTTTAGCTTTGATACCACTTTGTGGGATACAAAGAGGAAGATAATAGAGAAGAGGATATTTGATTTTAGGAACCGAAAGAACAACTTTATTTCTTGCTTGCTTGATTTATTCCACATACTACAACCATTTGCTTACATAGCTATTTATAGGACTCAAGATACATCAAGAACAATGAACATGACTCTTCGTTTTACTAGATACATCCATGCATGCAACAATAAATTTGACTCATTCTAGATTCATCCATACATGTAACAATGAATCGATTCATCTAGACATACAACAATAAATTTAACAAAATTTGATTTAGGTATCCAACACCTAATTGCATGTCCAAGAGGACGTGTGGAAGGAAGATACTCGAGAGAGAAAGTCGACGCATATTGCAAAATTATTGAAGTTGAGGACAAGATCGAGCAACGTAATGTTAATATTGTACTTGGAAGTGGGATCCCTATTCATTCTGATCACAAAAGAGAGAGAGAGAGAGAGAGAGAGAAACTAGGGAGGATCAAAAATGGAATTAGGACAGCATAATAATATCCTCATGTTAATTTAAACTTATTGGTGGCAATGCAGGTGGGCAGATCTGATGATAATTAACTACTCACTTAGTTTTGAGTGAAATGCAAGAATTTTATATATATATATATATATATATATATATATATATATATATATATAAACAGAAATTTGTGTACATAGAATATAAATATTAAAAAATTAGGTGTAGAATTTTTCTTTAAAAAAATTTAGCTGTAGAAAAGAATATTTAAAAAAATTAGCTGTAGAGAACAAAATCGTACATAGTAAGTGCATTTTTATTTTTTTTCCTAATTTTTAATTTATATTTTTTTGAAAACGCACATAGTAAATGCGTTTCAATTTTTTTAAACTATTTTTTTTTTTTTTTGAAAAACGCACTTACTAAGGACGAATTTCAAAATTTTTTTGAATATGCACTTAATTTTTTCAATTTTTTTTACAGCAAAGAGAAAAGTAACTTTTTTTCCAGAAAAGAAAAAGACAAAAAAAAAGTAGAAAAAAAAAATGTAAGATATTTCTCCCGTATCTAACCGGACTGCTTTTGTTTGAACTTTTAAAATAAAAAAATTTAATAATAAAAAAAATTTAAAAAGAATATTTTTTTAGTTATAAAAATTGTAAACAAAATATATTAAAAAAATTTAAAAATAAAAAGGAAACGCTCTTACATTGTGCATTTTCAACAAAAATAGAAAAAATAGAAAAAAAAAACGCACTTAGTACGTTTTTATTTTTAGTTTTCAACGTAAATAAAATATAAAATTAATGAAATATTAAAAACATACTTACTAAGTGTGTATTACTCAAAACGCACTTACTATCTGCATTTTGTTCTCTACAGCTAATTTATTAAACATTTTTTTCTACATCTAATTTCTAAATATTTTTATTTCCTGTACAAAAAATTCTGATATAAAATTCCATTGTAGATCTGATAGCGCTGCAGAATATTGTCTAGCGGAGGGCGAGGTACGTACGAAAATCCAACGGTTAAATAAACGAGCAACGTTATAATCACACACATTATAATCAAGTTATCAAACCAGTTACTGAAGGGACACGACATTCTGGACCCAACGACTGTTTGGTTCGCGAAAATTTCAACCACAAAAGTGATCAAAATTTGAACTTGGATTGACTTTCACGTATTTATCTGAAAGATTTGCAGACAAAATTTACTATAATTTAAAAGGAATCGTAAATCTTGTCTGTCACAAAATCGAAGTTTTGACGTCGAATTTTTTTTCTTTTTCGAAAATGAGCGCGAGAGTGAAAAATTCTCATTTCCTTTTTGTGTGTTTGTTTGGAAGATCACTTCCTCTCAACTTTAACAAAACGTTATACTTTTTAACTCATTTATATAATCATTTAAATATCAAATTTTAAAAAAAAAAAATTTACTTCTAATCTCCAATTTTTCGAAGCACTCAAACGAATATTTTGTTATGTCCATTTCTAAATTGTTCACTGGGTGGCACCGTCGAACCAAACAGCTCCCTTACTTAAAAAAAAATGATCATTAAACACCATAACTACAATCATTATGAAACCTAGTTACAACCCCAGTAACTTCAACATCATAATAAAGCACAGATATTTTACACAGTTGAACCTAGAAGATGATAAAGCTAATAACCAGTGTCAATTCTGCACTAGTCAGCTTGAGTTACTCAGTACAACAAATAGGACGACAACAACAAAGCCTTTAACTGAGAATTTTTGGGATAAGCTAATTGTTAATTCTGAGACGGATCAAAAATGGTAGAACACGGATCATAGCAGGGCTACTAGCGAGACCCGAAGGTCCGCTCTCTACTGAAATTCAATTTGTCGTCGAGATCAGAAATTCACACAAGAGTTCATCTGTCACGTCCCAGTCCCAAAATATCGAGGGACTAGACACGTGGCAATGGCCAGCAGCACACACCGATGGACAAACCCAATTTAATGGATCCATCAGGACGTACTTAAGCTGTAATACAATAAATAGGTCCAATGATACAAGTCACAGTCTATTCTAATATCATCCAAAGAATATAAGCACAGATCAAATGCCAGAATAAATCAAAATAAATATAATCAACAGCATGTCTCAATAAAAGTGTCTCGGGGAACAACCCGAGAATGAGTCGGATACATCAATGCAATAGACATGAAATAAAGTAACTAGAAACGGAAATAACTGAGTATATAAAGCCAATACTCAGGAGAAGTCCTCTGGCACGATCTCGTCATCGGGTTCTGGTACTGCTCCAATGTATGCTCCTGTCCCGTATACCTCGGGATAGATCTCTTCGGTTATACCTGGGATCACAATCTGGATCCAGGCCCTCATGGGACATAACAAGGTACAAGAATAACTCAAGCCAATATAAATGCAGTGCAATAATAAATGAAACAAGAGGGTAAACTATGTAACCAGCTATGTGTTATGCAAGTGAGAGCATTATTCATACTCAAGCTGAGACTACTATAGGCTCTGTGTCGAAAAAAACCTATAGCAGCATTCTCTCGAAGGGCCAGTACATGTGCCAAAACTCTGTGTCAGAGTCTAAGGCACCTCCATATAACTATATATATATATATAATATATAATCAGCCTTTCATATGGTAAGTCTCTCCCCACCCAATGTAATCACACGTCTCATGTTCACGATGTCTCATGTCCATATCACGCACGATCATGACCTCTAACTGATGCAGCGGGTCATAATGGTAGCTAAGCATATGCAATATCTATGTCACAAGTCCTGTAGCCTATACAGAATCACCATGAATAACTCAGAAGATTCTGTCACATGAATAGTGTCAAGTGTCCTGAGGTTTGACGTACTTGATTCTGCAAGCACGAAGATATATAAAGTGTCGCGATATCAATCTCTAGTGACGTTACCCGACACCACGTACGACGTCGACACCCGAATGTTATCCAGACGCTAAGCAATGTCACACGGTCCTAGGTTGAACATTTATATCAAGAGTATATATGTATGTACAAAGAACTCAAGCAAAATACTATAACAGAAATTACTGCGAGTTGGCAAGGTACACTTGCCTGGTGTTTGGTTTCCAACTGCTGTTCTGGTACTCGTAAAATTTCCAGGAACGTCTCCGGATGCTGAAACAAACATTACCATCATGCTCAGAAGATATCAAATAGCTAGAATAGTCTGTCCTTGAGTCCAATTTGGACACAGGAACAAAAGTGACAATTTCGAGTCAAAGCGGGGTCCAGATGTGGCCCGCTTCGCACTGAAAAATGTGTCAGGGACAAAGTTTTCCAAATTTGTCAAACGTAGTGTCTACAAGTCCAGAACAATGATACAAACTCAACGAAATTTCCAGAATTGGATTCCGATGAGCCGATCACAAAATCGCCCGTCAAATGGAGCTGCGGGACCCACGATACGCGATTTTGTCAACGTTCTCAGAATCGAACCAAACTTGGGTCACAGGACCAGCGTATTGCTACGAGTCCGATGACGCAAGTTTTGTTTCGATCCGACGTGTCTACACGAAGTTACAACTAGTTCCAAAACGGGACCGATACGGGACGTTGTCGACGGATACGCGTTGATTTTGGTGTGCACGCACATCCAAATCAACTTCCGTGAAATTTCACACGTCCGTATTAATGGCGCGCACCTTTCGGTGAAGTCCGCACACGACCAAGTCGTCCCGTTTGGCGGGGCGCACTCAGTTTTGGAGAAAAAATAGGGCATTATTTTTTCGATGTTGGGTCGTAGTTTACGACCGCCACATGACGCGACACACCGAGCGGTTTGTACGGGTATCGAGAGGGTCACGCTGGGTTCGCGTCACAACAGACGAAACGAGAAACGGGACAGCGAAGAGAGAGAAACGGCTACCTGAACAGGGCTCCGCAGATGACGAAAATCGTGAATCCGTGAGACGGCGCGACACGCCGGCGGCGGGGCTACGGTTAGGGTTTCTCGGGCTCGCCGGAGCTGCGGCGGCCGGAGGGAGGCGGAGGCGGCTATGGGGTGGCATCGCCGGAAGCGGCGAAGCGCCGGGCAGTGCTGACGGCGGTGGCAGCGAGGGAGGGGCGGTGGCGTCGGTGTTGGTGGCGGCTTACGGTGGTCGAGTGTAAACACCCTAGAATTTTTTCAGATTTTTTTAAATCAATTTTGGGATTTAAAATGCATTTTTCAGGAATTTACATAGGCCCTGTAGTGAGTTTATAATTTTTAATTGCCAATAAACAACATTAAAATGTAATGAAAATATGATTTTATGGTGTAAAATAGAAAACCGGACTTAGGGTAATTTTCTGGGATTTTATTGGGCATCAGACCTATTTTTAAAAGCCTAAAAACTATTTTCCTAAATTAATTAATTAATTAATATTACTATTATTATTTATTATTTATTTTTATTCGTCTTTGGGCCCGGCCCGGCCCAGTGGGCCGAGCCCATGAAAACCCAACCCAACCCAGCCCAAGCCTCCTTAGCGGGTCGGGCGGGTCCGCTCACCCGGATCCGCGCCCGACCCGGACCCGCATCTCCCAAACCCGCTCCCACGTTCGACCCCGTTTCCCGACTTCTCCGCCGGCGCCGGAATTCCCGCTGCCACGACCGCGTCACCCCCACGTCGCCTCCCTCTCCGGCCTCTCCGCCACGTCGCCCAGGCCGAGCCCTCCCCAGTCCCCCTATAAATAGCTCCTCCTCCGCCTCCTTTCCCCCGAACCCACCTTGCCCTAACTAGCTCCGGCCGACCACCACGCCTGAACCCTAACGCCCGACTCCGGCGCACCCCTCCGGCGACCCGAGACCCCCATCCTCCTCCCCGCCGTGACCTCCAGCGCCCAGAACCCCTCCTCCTCCTCTCACACCTCCCGCAGCCGCTCGACGACTGCTCGAGCCGCCGGCCGACCCCTCGGCGCCGCCCTAACCACTGTCAACAACCCCGCCGGACCACCCAGGGCCTCGTCGACCGACGGCCAGCCCCCCAGAGCACCGGACACGGCTGAGGAACCCCGGACACGCCGCGGACACGACCTAGACGCGGATACGAGCCCGGACACGCCGCTGACACGTCCAGGACACGAGCTAGATTCGGACTCGAAAAGCCCCGATTTCTCGGTCCCCTTCAGGTACTCATAACTTCCTGCTCGTAACCCCGATTTCGATTCCGTAAATTTCTACGCGAAGCCTGTATGACCCTCTCGGTGCCCGGACAAACCGCTCGGGGCATCGCGTCCTGTGGCGATCGCACACCGCGATCCAAAAACAGGAAAAAACCAGACCCTGCTTCACCCCGGAACTGAGTACGCCCCGCCAAACGGGACGACTTGGTTGCGTGCGGTCTTCACAGATACGTGCGCCTCGTCGATACGGACGTGTGGGTTTTCGCGGAAGTCGATTTGGGTGTGCGTGCACACCGGAATCAACGCGTATCCGCGGACATCGCTCCGTATCCACCTTTTCTGTAATTCACCCTAACTTCGTGCACACACGTCGGATCGAGACGAAACTTGCGCCATCGGACTCGTAGCGATACGCTGGTCCTGTGGGTCAAGTTTGGTTCGATTCTGAGAACGTTGACGAAATCGCGTATCGTGGGCCCCACAGGCCCCGCTCGACGGGCGATTTCGTGATCGGCTCATCGGAATCCAAATTTGAAAGTTCCGTTGGGTTCGTATCAGCGTTCCTGACCTGTTGACACTAAGTTTGGTGAATTTGGAGACCATTGACCCTGACACGTTTTCGGTGCAAAGCGGGCCCACCGGTGGACCCCGTTTTGGCCCGAAATTATCGTTTCTGCCCTTGTCTCCAAATTGGACCCAAGGACAGGTGATCCTAGCTGATTGACACCTTCTGAGCATGATGGTACTATTTATTTCAGCTTTCGGAGTCATCTCTGGAAATTTCCGAAAGCAGGACCTTAGTGGAATCCAAACTTCAGGCAAGTGCACCTTGCCAAACTTGCAGTCATTATTTTCTTATTTTCTGTAAAAATACTCTGCTGGATTTCTTGTGCAAATTCATATAAACTGTTTTAAACTGCTTAACCTAGGGAACGTACGACGTACCTAGTACCCGATCATAGTCGGGTACTGACACCGTACGCGGTGCTGGGTTCGTCATTTAGCGATGGATTTACGACCCCCTTACTTGTACTTGACCTATCAAGTACCCTATAACCCAGGACACTTGACACTATCATGGACAGAATCTTCCCGAGTTATTCGTGGGAATTCTGAATAGGATACAGGACTTGACAGAGTTATTATTATTAGACAGTATGACTTGTTGCATTAGATATAATCCCGCTGACATGGACATGAGACGTTATGGTCATGGTTTGCGCGATTACATTGGGTGGGGAGAGACACACAGGCTACAGGCTGTTATATATATATCTACTATTATTGTGAGGTTGTAGACTCTCCAGCAGAGCTAGACCCTTTACGTGTTATTACTGCTACCGGCTCCCCGACACAGAGCTTGTAGCGGTCTCAGCCTGAGTACTAGTGTTGCTCTCATTTGCATATCACATAGATGGTTAGTTACTTAGTTTACCCTGCTGATTCATTATTTATTGCACTGCTTATTCATTTTGGCTTGTACTATCTGTGCCTTGCTATGTCCACTGAGGACCTGGAATGGATTATGTCCCCAGGTTTAGCTGAGGAGCAGTATCCCGAGATATACGGGACCGGAGCTGAAGCTGTTGCTGGAGCTGAACCGAACACTGAAGACGAGGTGACTGCCGAGGACTTCTCCTGAGTACCTGTTCCAGTACTCAGTATTTATTTCATGTTTACATCTTTTGTTCCTGGCCTATAGAGCCAGTTTAATTTCAGACTTAAGTCGGATTGTTGCTCCGACTGACTTGCTGTGATTTGTTGTTGATACATTATTTTCATTTGATTATGCAGTTTATTTCCTTTTCTTTATGGATGAGATTAGTGTGACTTGTGTAGTAGACCTTATTTACAGCTTAAGTACGTCCTGATGGCTCCATTAAATTGGGTTATCCATCGGTGCGTGCTGCTGGCCATTGCCACGTATCTCCAGTCCCTCGGCATTTTGGGACTGGGGCGTGACATCGAGCGGCGCTGCGGCTAGGGCGGTGGGGACGACGGGGGAGGGCAGCGAGGCGGTGGCGGAGCGTGGTGGCGGAGCAGGGTCGGGCGGGGGAGACAGCGAGGCGGTGGCGGTGGTGGTTCGTGGTGGCGGAGGGCTGGTGGAGTCGGACTTTTATAGGGCGGGGGAGAGGGAGTGGACGCCGGGCGAGGCGGAGCCGAGGGGGGTAGTGGCCGGAAGAGGCGGAGTGGGCGGTTGGCCGCGGGCGAGGCGGAGCAGGCGTGGTCGGAAGACGCGGGCGGCCGAAAAACGCGGGGGAGAGAGGGGTTCGTGAGCGGGTCGGATCCGGGTCGGGTCGGGGCGGGCTTGATAGGACCCGACCCGTTAGGGTCTAGGGGCAATTCAGGTCGGTCCGGTTTGGTTGGACCGGGTTCAGCCTGGTTCAACCCGGTTTGAGCCCGGTTCAACCCGGTTTGACTTGGGTTTAATTAAAACAGGGTTTTGAGGCCTTTAAAAATGTTTCTGGGGTCCAATAAATTCCAGAAAAATTATCCTAGGTCCAATATTTTATTTTACATCCAAAAATATTATTTTCATAATATTTTAAATTGATTAAAAATATTTAATTTTATTTAATGCCGAAATACCTTGATTTTAATTAGTAAAAATTACCGAAAAAATCCCAGAAAAATGCGAAAATTTATTTTAAAAATCCTGAAAAATCAGGGGGCTTACAATCTACCCCCCTTAAGAGGATTGCGTCCTCGCAATCAAAGAATAACCGGTCAATAGAGATGACACGGTTGCAAGCATTGTTTGAAACATATCACTATCAAGAATCATGATCAAGGAGAAATAAAGGAATGAGAGTTTAGGCAAGACACCTAGGGAAAACATTATTTCCCTAAGAATGAAAGTTATGTAAATTCAAGAGTGAAGGAAATCTAGTTAAAGCAAGAAAACTGCAGTTTTTTTTAGAAAAACTAGGTTATTATTAACAAGTTTCAAATATTAGGTTTAGGACTATGGTCACGAACTAACAGGCACGTGCTAAAGCAATACTAGAATAGATAGCTACGAATCACTTACGCCCATTAGCTACTCTACGAGTCTGCGCGTCCTCCATCGTCATCGCATAAGCTTGTCCGCGTCCTTCTGGTGGTACCCTCTGCTGTTGCTGGACCTGCTGGAAGAGTGCTGCTTGAGGTGCCATGGGTGGCCTCGGCTGATATCCTTCCGGTGCTGGTGAAGCTTGTCGATTTACTATTGGTGCTCCTTCACGAGGCTTAGGGCAATCCCTCACTGAATGCTGATTGGATCCGCAAGCTAAACATAATCCCAATTTACGTCGACATTCCTTGAGCACGAGTCTGAGTCAGGACTTAGCTCCTAAGAAAAACTTTCCAAAGGTTGAGACAAAACAAAGATTGTCATAATGGAGTTCAACACTTAATCCCTCTAAAAAAAGTCAATCCACATGGACTTCCACCCCATGTGCATATATAAATACTAAATATAGCTATATATTAAGATATACACATTAATAGTTTTTTAATGTGGGACTAAAATTTCTAAAGTCAAGTGAAAAAAATCAACACTACTTGAATCCTTTTAGTCGATTCAGCTCTGTTAAGGGCTATGTATGTTGTATTTCAGCAAAAACTATATTTTTTTGTTACCGACTCAATTCAAATTTGTTAAAGCTTATCCTTAGTTTTCATGCAGCTCCTACTCGTTCGGACCTGTGCATCTAGTAGGTGGTATATGATCATACATCTAAGATGATTTTTCTCTCATGTCATGCATATTCAATTTGTACCGTCTCATATTTTATTAAAAAATAATCATTTTTTATTATTTTTTTAATATATTGTTACTCATTTAGTTTGACATTTTATTTTTCAATTATGCTATTTTTTTTAGACATATTGTTGTTACAAGATGGTCTTATAATTGTCCTAATATACTTTTTTTCAGTCTGGATAATATTTTACAATCACAAAACATTCCAAAAATAATCTTCCGTTTTAATAATTTTGTTTTAATTAATATGCAGAACATGATTCTCAATACATCACCATGGTGATGATATCATAAATACATGAAACTAAAGTGTAAGGAAGAACAAATAAGTTACTCAAATCAATGGCATTTTTTTTATCTGGGGTACTGTGTAGTTATATTCATAAGAAGAAAAATTAGAGAGGATCAAGTTTAAGAGAATTCCGGGAAGGGAGAAAGTTTGCAAGAAATTGAGAGGGTGTCGATAAGCTTTAAGAGTATTTTTAGTAACCAATTTTTTATTTTTTTTATTTTTAGTTTCAGACATAAAAAACAATTATTTTTAGTTTCAGACATAACAATCGAGACCGGACGTAATGTTTGGAACTTTGTGCACACGGTATTGTATATCTTTAGGTCTGCTATTTTTTAACTTCCACCATTTATAAATGAAAGAAATAATACATCCTCGTGGTTCAATCCATATGATCTTCTGCCACTATTTTAGGAAGCAGTTGAGTTGCCTTATTACAAGATTTTTTTTCTAAGATGTATTAGTTACTTATCTTTTATTTTTTTTTAGTTTTTATATTATCATCCTACTTAAATTTAATTTATTATGTATCGTTACTCATTTTTATCTTTTAGTTATTTTTTTAAATCTTAGATATTTTTTTCAAATATAATTTCAAACTTATCTAAGCAATAAGTTCGAAAAAATAATTTGAAATCTTAGATATTTTTTTAAAATCTAATATTAGAAAAATATCTTAAAGTTGGAAAAATAATTTCAAATTTTAGATTTATTTTCAAATATAATTTCAAATATCTAATATTATAAAATATCTTAGAGATAAGTATGAAAAAATAATTTAAAATCTTAGATATTTTTTCAAATTTTAGTTTTTTTTCTCAGATATAATTTTAAATTCTTATTAGAAATCTAATTTGAAAAAATAGATGTATCTTAGAGATAAAGTTTGAAATTGTATCTTATATTTTTTTTCAAATATAAATTCAAATAATTATTAGAAATTAAGTTTGGCAAGAAAAAATATTTTGAAATAAGATAAATTATTATTTGAATTATATTCAACAGTTTGGTATGTTAAAAATATTTAAATAAAGTACTTAGATATTGAAATAATTATAGATAATTTAAATTAGATAAAGTAGTAAAAAAAAGATGTGACAATAATTTAAATAAAAGATAAAAAAAAACATGTTAAAATTTTAAATTATCAACAATAATAAATTTGAAAGAATAAATTGGAGATGAAAATGATATAAAAGTTGGTAATAATTTGAAATTGTATCGACTTAAATTTAGGTTGGATGGACATAATTTTCAACACAAACAAAATCTAAAATTAGAAACAGGAACCAAAGCCAAAAAACTGCCATTATAGAACCTCGTCGCATGCCGGCTTGTCGAAACAAAAACCACATGAAATAGTTTCTTCCTTCTACTACCAGACAAGGGACATGACTTCAAACAAATTAATGAATATGTGCGCTTTCAAACTCTCCCTATCAAACTCTTGATGTACATTTCACTACAGACCGTCCAAATTGAAGTTATGCCATTGTCACATGCCAACATACAGTGAACCTTTCTTACAAGCCATAAATAACCCTCCAATTAGTATCAGACAAGAAACAGGACTTCAAACAGGAAAACTCTCTTGATTCCATTTTTAACATTCAAAAGAACAACATGCCAAATTAAAACTAGACAGGATAGTATTTTAACTTTGAAAGGAAGTATAGTACCAATAATTTTCATGTACTCAGATTGAACCAAATCACAAAAGCAAGAATTGATAATACAGAAAGAAACCATGGAAGGTGACCCTGCTATGATGCACAGACATGAAAATGACACAAAATATAAAAGGTGACACAAACATCACACTGTTTTGGTGCATCCTAGTGTATTTTAGAGTGTTTACATAACATTTAATATATGTCCGACATGGATACACGCGGACATGGCAACCATTTTGGAGTATATGTATACTTGGAATGAAAAGCTTCAACAAAATATATATATATATATATATATATATATATATATATATATATATACACACCATCACATCTTTTATAAATTCCTTCACACACTGAAACCAGCAGATTCCAAAAAGTGAACCTTCTCATCTAAATTAAGCATTTTAGTTGTCTGTGAACTGCAACCAATTGAAATTAAATCTTAGTTAATGCTGCTTTCCAAATCTATTAAATCCATCCAACTAAGCAAAGCTGGATGATGTCTCTTCTTTCAACAATTAAATCTACTTCTTCAAATAGAAAACATCTTAAGTCTTGATCCACATCATCTTAGGAGAAAAAACAGTGGTACACTTTTTATTCTGTTCATGTTCTTTGAATCTTCATCCTATTCATCTTAACCTTAAGAGAGCAGAATGCTTGATCGCCACGGACTGAGACACTTCACTCGGAAAAAAGGAAAAAAGAAAGAAAACTATGACGAACAATTAGTGAAGCAATAAATCAAGAAACCTCATATTGCATTTAGTATATGGTTACATGTACATTTATAGTCATGCATGGGAGGGATTTGCACAAACCTCTCTCTCATTCAGACCAAGGGAAGTATTTTCCTCACTCTCTCAATCAGACCAGGAAGGCATTTTTTGCCTCTCTGATCATATAACTCTGATAACTTAGAAACTAATATGGCAAAAAATCCACAATTTTTAAGCAAGGACTTCAAGCTTACACGTGTGTGTGACAAAACTTTCTGCCAACCTCGTTCTGGATGCGCTATTTGTAGCAGCAATCGGCTTGTTAACTTGCTCTATTACTCCGGAGCAAGAACAGCATTCTCTGCAGCTTACTGCACAGCCTAGTTTAATGAATAAACATCTAAGTGTCAGAATTGAACAAAGTACTGAAGTCGGAGTAAAAGGAAGGCACAATGAGGATGGGATACCTGAACTGTGCACTGGATTAAACTGTTTGATGGCTTACACATCTGCGTAACAGAACTTTCCGTACATCCTGTTCTGGACGGCTTTGATCGCGGCAACACGAGCAGCAGTTGCTGCCCTATTTGCAGAAGCAACTGCCTTGTTGACTTGCTCTTCAACTCTTGGGGCAAGAACAGCATTCTCTGCAGCTTTTCTTGCAGCCTAGTTTTATGAACAAGCAGTTATTTCGGTGCTAGAACCTAGAACTTAACGAAGCAATAAAGTGGGAAGAAGAAAAAAAGGCATAATGAAGATACCTCAACTGCGCACCGAACTAAATTGTTCGATGGTTGTAGTGATTGCTTCAAAACTCCACAGTCCCACTCCCCGGATCTTGTTTCACCATTTCGGAATGTGTATGTTCCATAGCCTTGCCTTCGACCTTCATGCCACGAGCCCTCGTAACAGTGGCCATTGGCGAAGTGGTAAACTCCAAAACCATGAATCTTGTCCCGAAAGTACTCACCAGCATACTTATCACCATTTCTACAAATGAAGAAAAAGGGAAATATTTACTAAATGAAAAGATAAAATATACAAACATTTGTTTAGTTGTCATCTAACCAAGGTTGCAATTTAAGGTGGGTTTTTTGTGTGCAGTACAAATAACAATTTAAGGAGCAAAAGATTTGGCAACCAAGTTGCAGGGGTCGTTTGTGTCAAACTTGAAGCACACGAGAACTAGGAGATTCTAGTCTCCAAAAATTATGTTAGCGAGTATAAAGATTATTCTATCGGTACTACAAAAGGCAGTTTACTTTTCGATCTGATCAGGTTATGTCGTAAGGATTATAGAAGGAAATCAATTTACATCAGTTATCAATTAACATTATTTATAGACTGGACACTGAATCAAGACAGACATACGTATATTGACTGTTTCTTGATCGGTAAGATCCGAGTATCAAAGTAGGCGGTATGTATGTATGTCGATAGTGTGTGTGGTCGGCCTACTTCGTGCAGGCACCCCCACACCTTTCAATCTCGATACCGTCTACAGGATCTTGAGCTGAGATACCTGAACAGATTTACTACTCCCGGAACTGAATCCATAGCAAAAGAAAGAATCCAACCGTAACAGACGAGAAGTAAATGTTTGATCAATAGTAAGAAATCTAAGCCATAGCATGATGGCGACGAATTAGGAAGACAATAAAATTATAGCTACTAACAATTTGAGTTTGAGTGTGTGGGTGTAAATGAGTGGATCAACGAATTAAAGAAGACAATAAAATAGATTCGGCATTGGGGGTTTCCGTAGGTACCGGAAGCGGTAGAATCCGAGGCCGTGCTTGAGTCCGGCCTTGAAGCCGCCGACGTAGCAGCTCCCGTCGGCGCAGGCCTGCATCCCGCGGCCGTGGCTCTGGCCGGAGAGCCACTCCCCGGCGTAGGTGTCCCCGTTGAAGAAGGCGTAGAGGCCGAAGCCGTGGCGCAGGCCGCAGCGGAACTGGCCCCGGTACCTGCTCCCCCTGGCCCACGTCTCCACCCCGTAGCCGTCGTACCGGCCGTCCACCCACTCCCCCTCGTAGCTCCCGCGCCGCGACGAGAACGCGTACACCCCGCTGCCGTTGCACGCGCCCCCGTGGAACTCCCCCTCGTACACGTCGCCGTTGCTGTAGAACTGCACCCCTTCCCCTTCCTTGCTCCTGTCGCTGTCGCTGTCGAGATCGTCGTATCCGCCGCTGCCGATAAACCACTCTACCGACGGGGGGGTGGCGGTGCTTGTGTGTCTGGCGCATCGACGGATTAGCAAGAGAAAGGAGGTGAGGAAGAACATGGAGAGAAAGAAGAGGACGGGGATGGGGGCGTTGAAGAAGAGGAGGAGGAAGATCAAGAAGAGGAGGGTTGGGATCAGGAAGAGGAACAGGAGGAGGAGCGGTGGTGGTGGTGGTGGTGTCTTCTGGAAACTTCTTTTTCTGGAGAGGAGTTGTTGCTGCTGTTGTAGGTACTGGTGCTGCTTCCATTGTTGCTGTTGTTGCTGTTTTGATTCTTGATCTAATAGAGAGGAGAGGCTGTGGGTGGAGGAGCGGAGGAGAGAGGAAGAAGTCCTGCTGAGCTTTGATTTCTGGACATTCTCCATTGGAGAAATGGAGAGAGAGAGAGAGAGTAATGGCGGTAGCAACACACAGGAAGAGGAAGAGGGAGAGGGAGAGGAAGAGGGAGGATTTGAGCAATTTGGAGATTTTTTTTGGGGGTGGGGGGGAGTAGAGTAGTGGTTTTTGATATGACGAATGGCACTCGCCTGTTCCGTTGTTCTGTCTGGTTTTTCTGTACAAGTATTTGAAAATTGGGAAATAGCAAAATCCATATTTGCAAGTTTGGGTCAAACAATTGTGGTTTTTGCAAGTCAGGGATGCTTATAATCCAAGTAATACTACTTTCTTTTTCGTGTGTGTTTCCTTGCTTCTTTCTTTCTTTCTCCCCAAGCTTAATAAGCTTGTCTCTAGATAAAATCTACATTTGCAAAGTTGGGTCAAATGTTTTGAAAGGCTTTGCAAATTCAGACATCCAACTGATAATCAATTTTCTCTGTTCTACTTTTTTCCATTTCTTTTTCTGGCCTAAATTTTAACTTGATATCATCAACTATTTCAGTTTTTTTATTTTATATCCAAAATTTTAAAATTATACAACATAATATTTCGGCTATAATTATATAATTTAATATTTTATTGGTATTAACAAAAAATTATAAACGACAAAAATACTACATCTATTCTCTTTCTTCCTTTTCTTTTTTCGACAGTGACAACAGCGACAGTGATAGGATACAAACGAGGTGGAGGCAAGAAATGGTGCAACTGGAGGAGACAGAGATGGAAAGGATCGCAGTAGAAGAGGTACAGACCACGTGACTATGGTCAATTATGTATTTAGTCGATTTAGTTATCCATGATTATTCATATTTTTACGCTGAAATGAATCATTTTTGTAAATGTTTACTAAAGAAAACTTTTTGGAATGTCCCTTATTATAAAATTTTCGGAATGTTGGAATCGCAACGTTTGGAGAATGTGTTGGTTGTTGGCCTTTGGATTGGATTTGCAGAGGAGGGGTAGGCATTATGTTCGGATCTGGAAAGAGTCTGGATGAATCACGTGAATAGGTGGGTGCGGTGGGCGGGAACATGGGAGTGAAGTAGCTGTGAATGTTTTTTTTTCTTTGCAGACTTTTCCAACGCTCACGCTCATGAGGTGGGTCCCCCGCAAGGTCATTTCGTTGTTCTCTCTCTATTTATTTTTTTTGCTTCAACAAAAATACCCACTCTACCATAATTAATTAAACAACACCATTTTTGCAACTTAAAAAGTCCCACACATTTGCAAAGTAAATTCTCACACACTGGGCCAGATCAGGTTCGATCAAATTCGGACTAGATCAATTCGAATTCGGTCAACAGACCGATATGGTCCGGCCCACAACTGTAGCAATTACGGACTGAATTTATATTTCAGATCTGTATGTCCGATCCGAACTGCATACTGATCCGAGTTGGATTTATCTCTACAGGCCAGATCCGATTCTAGGTCCTGTTAAAAATCGGTTAAAATTTAACAAATATATGATTAAAAAATACATTTGTAAGGAGATTGAGGGATTTAAACTCATGATCTCTCAAAAAGTTATTTCTCGCACTAACCACTAGGCATATTTTGTTTTATGTTAAATATGTATATAAATATGATATAAATATTGATCTTTAATATATATTTTATTTTAAAAAAAAAGTTGAATAATCTGCGGGCTGAGCCGGGTCAAGTCAGATCCTGATTCGATCCGATCCGAACCTATCCGATTCTGGATCCGAATTGAGTTTAGAGTTTCTTAGTTTGAACGTTTGGTCCGGTCTGATCGGTCTTCTTTTCTAAATTGACTCGATATAATTCGAAACTGGTCAAATTCGATCAACTCTGAACCCAGAACGATCCGATGGTCTCCTTGAGTAAAATCACATTGTTTCGTCCATTTAGATATTGTGCAAAGGCAATGGATGCATGGCGGTGGAGGAACGAAAAGATCAAGGTTTATGGAGTGCAAACACGAGAATGCAGTCTATGTTATCAAAAGAAAATTGGACCATGTCACGTCGCAGACACGTGCGAGACATGTATGGAACATTGTTACGGATATTCTAGGATACAACAAATTGTATCTTTAATTATCCTATCATGTCGTATCCATGTTCCTGGGTTAAAAAGAGATTTTACTTTAGTTTGGAAACAAAAGGTAAACAAAGCAAATATGTGTTTTTATGTGAACTGCTAAATGTGATAAGAAATTAGGCCGTTAAAGAGTCGAGTTGTTCATGTTGGTAGACTTTGTTTTAGAAGTTTTAGTCCCACATTGAAAAATTACCAATGCATATATATCTAAATATATAGCTATATTTAGTATTGATATATGCACATGGGATTGAGGTTCATGTGGCTTGACTTTTTCTAGAGGGTTTAAGTGTGAACTCCATTATGACAATCTTTGTTTGTCACCACATTTGGAAAGTTTTCCTTAGGAGCTAAGCCCCGTGACTCGGGCTCGTGCTCAAGGGCGCAAAGTGACATTTTGTAGACGCACTTTGCACTTTGCACTTTGCACTTAGCATGTCAGCATCGTCGCATGACGCTCGTGCGCTCATTTTATGCGCTAGTTGCTTGCTCGGGCGCATGCTTCATGGAGCCATGCGGCCTGGAGCGCATGCGGCCAGGGACCATACGGTCACATGGCGCTCGTGCGCTCCTTTTATGCGCAAGTTACATACACGGTTACTTGTTCGGACGCATGCTTCGTGGAGCCATGCAGCCTGGAGCGCATGTGGCTTGGAGTGCATGCGGCCAGGGGCCATGCGGTCAGGTTCTCAAGCGGCCAGGGGCCATGCGGTCAGGTGCCCATGCGGCCAGGGGTCATGTGGTCAGGTTCTCATGTCAGGGGCCATGCGGTCAGGTTCTCATGCGGCCAGGGGCCATGCGGTCAGGTGCCCATGCGACCAAGGGCCATGCGGTCAGGTTCTCATGCGGCCAAGTGCGCATGCGACTCGGTGCGTATGCGGCTCGGTGCCCATGCGGCCGATTGCCATGCTGCAAGGTGCGCATGCGGCTCGGTTCCCATGCGGCTAGGAGCGCATGCGGATCGGTACCCATGCGGCCTGTGGAGAGTCTGACGTTGAGGCGACAGGGCATGCTTTCGGCGTTTGGCGGCGTTGTCTGCCTCGTACAATACAACATGTCAGGCGGCGCGAGCGGCTGCTTTCGGCGTTTGGCGGCGCTGTCTGCCTCGCGCAATACAACGTGACTTGCGGCGTCGACGGCTCTGACGCTTGGAATTGGGGGATCTGGTCGGTCAGCGCTTATGCGGCCTAGAGTTTCCTTAGGCCGCATAGGTGCTATTTTCTTCTATTTATATAGAGGACCTCATCTTTCATTTGAAGAGAGAGAACAAAGAAGGAAAAACTGAGAACACCAGATCTTATGTGGCCCAGAGTGTCTTCCTCTCACATGGTATTTTTCGAGTATTTTTCGAAGGTGACATTGAGTGTTCCAGAAGTTCATTTGTGAACTTGCTGGTTCCTGTGGACAGATCGTCTGTACGGCGAATCTTGTTTTGAGCAACAGTGGTTTTGACCACCCCAGCAAGGAGCTTTTCTTCAGCCTTTCCTTTGCTCCGTTCTTTCTCATTGTAGCGTCAGCGAACGTAAAGAGAAGAACGTTTTTTTTGCTTGTTGTAATCTTCATTTTCCTCGAAGTCAGTTTATAACATGTTCTTGGTTCGTGCTTTATTGGAATCGAGAAATATCAGATGAGGAATCTTTGATCTCGACGACAACTTGGGTTCCAGTAGAGAGCGGACTTTCGGGTCTCGATAGCAGCTCTGCTATGGCCCGCGTTCTACAATCTTTGATCCGTCTCGGGACTAACAATCTCAAATCAAGATCTGAAGAAAGATGTAGAACATCTGATCAAATCTTCTAGGCAACAAGTTTTCACAAACTTGAGAAGATTGATGGGATACACTTTGAACATTTGGATGAGAGAATGAGTCATTTGTCAAATGTTGAACGTGAGTTGTCAGAACCTACCATTTCCCAGAATGGTGGAGTTACCGTTTGAAGGATGCACATTCCAGTTGGAAGAAAGATTACAAGTTGACCAAGGATTGTAGAGTATGCGTATAACGAGATTTAGCGCATGACAGTTCTTGGCGGTTGGCAAGACTTGGCCGCATAAAAGTCTGTTGTCGAATGAAGTCTCTTGCCGCATGAAGACTCCTGCAGCATAAATGACTCTTAGCATATGGCAGACTCTTGGCGCTTTGAAGGTCCTGCCGCATGACAAAGCTGGCCGCATAGTATCTTGGACGCATGCTGGATACATGAAGGCTTATGCACATGGCATGACTTGACGCATGGCTGGAATTGGAGCTTGAAAGCAAAACCAATTTGAATCAATATAGCAAGGTATAGCTAAAACTTGGTTACTTTGATTACTTAACTTGGTTGCTATGATTGTGCAGGTTGAGTTATCAAGCGCGGTTACTGACTTGTGGGTAGACACTGGTGCATTCGGTCACGCATGCTCTGTGAAAGAGAAGTTCACCAAGAAAGAGCACTAACTAAGAAGAATGTCTCTATGGCAAACAAGTGTCAAGCAGAAGATCTAGAGATCAGGATTATGATTCTGGACTTCCGGCTTGAGGAAGAGATTGCTCTTATTAAGTTGTGTCGCATCCGACTATGACATATCCTTTTCAAAGATGTCTAAGTTCAGGGATATCTCCAAGATGTGGGGGTAAGGAGGTGGAGACACGTGATGGCTATGTTCAGACATAGGTAGTCAGAAAACTGTTTAGACGGATGACTACAAGTACAGATCCTATGGAACTGGTGCGCTTAGATATTTGTGACTTCTATTCTCCCCAAAGGCCCGGAGTAAAGCTTATCACTTCTTTCTTTGACGATTTTTTGGGAAACGCGTTCGCGTATCTTCTTATAATTGAAGGATGAAGTGTTCGAGAACCTCAGGGACTTCAAGTTTGGAGGTGAGCGTCATATCGGTCTACAACTCAATAGACTCAGAAGTTTTCTATACGAAGAGCATTGTTCTTTGGATTCACATCGTTCAACTTGGAACATAAAATTGACTATGGAACATGCATTGTTCTTTGGATTCACATCGTTCAGCTTGGAACATGGAATAGAATATGCATCATTCTTTGGATTTGCATCGTTCAGCTTAGAACATGGAATTGACTATGGAACGACATCTTCGTACTTTTCCAGTCCTTTAAAGGTGCAGGTAGGAAGGACCAGCAGTTGACAGTAATGATGATTTCTATATTGTTGTACAAAGGGTCTTCCAGATTGTTTGTGGGAGAAGGTTGTACTTACGGTCAGGTCCTTAGTACTGCTCGTCACTTCTGATGTAACTCTGGTTCAAAGTCAGATCCACATGAAGATCATTCGATTGTGAGGGTTTTTTGGAGGACCGTATCAGCCAGAGTTGTTAGCACTTCTGTAGAAGAAGACGTAGTCCAGGAAGGAGTTGTCTTTTAAGAGATAACATTTGAACCAAAACTCAAAGATCAGTCAGCTAGAAGAGTCAGGAGGTCGAAGGACCAAAAATGATCTTATCACCTATCATATGGAAGTCGTACCACTTACCAATGATGAGGTGATAAAGATCAGGGACTCGATCTACTGGGATGAGGCAGTCCATGAAGAGATTGACCCCATAACAACACTTGGATGTTGGCCCATCCGGTCTCAGTCAACTTGATTTTGATAGTTAACTGAATCATGCATTGATATGTTGCGATCTGAAGCCTCAACACTGCTATTACATGTCGTATGTATTACGTCTATTCAAATGTAATCTTTTATTTAATTGAGTCTAGGATTGCTGTAAGCTGAGTCACACTGGCAAATCCAAGTACATATACCCAGATACCTAGTCCACTTAAATAAACCAAAGAACCTATCCACCAAATCAGGCCGCATTCATTTACAAAGTCTACCATACTAAGAGACCGAACTCGGGCCGAACTCGGGCCGAACTCAGACCGAACTCGGTTACCCTTTTGGTATGAAATCAACCAGTTCATTATCTCCTGATTTCTTGGCCCAACGGTTGGAAATTTAAATTAAACCCCATCCGAATTCTGTTTACCTACACACTATAAATAGGATTGGAATTCTCATTCCTACTCACTCAACCATTCTTTAATCTTCTATCATATTATGAGCAAACCTCTAAGCCTTAACTTTTTTATCTCAAAGAGCAACCCCCTAGCCTTCCTAGTGCCAAGTGCGACATCGGTCTAGAAGTCTTCTGAGTAAAAAAGAGCTTTGTTCCATCAGATACTCCCTCTCTCTCTAAGCTGTGAAGTTGCGAGACTTCGGATCAAATCTCATGGTGTAAAGAAGTGGCAAGCCTTCAGATCAAAGCTTGTGATTCACTATTGGTGATTATAGTAGAGAAACTCCGAGCTTGAGTTCTCGGGACTGGATTAGTGCTCTCAGAGGGAAACCAGTATACATCTTGGTGTTTGTGTTTGCTTTCTCTCTCTACTTGACTACTTTACTTTACTGTCTCTATATACATTGTTGGTTAGCAACTGCCTTCATTCTGATAATATTAAATTGGGTAGATTATTCTGCTGCACTCTATTCACCCTCCTCTAGAGTTGCGTCACGGTCCTTCAATTGGTATCAGAACTAGTTCTCTTGATAATTGGCTTAACATCCTAAGAGACTTATGGCAACTGTTAGATATATCCACACCAACAATGGTGAAGGCCAGTCCACAAATAGGCCACACATATTTGACGGTACTAACTACACATACTGGAAGACATGTATGAGCTTCTACCTAAAGTCACTTGATTTTGACCTTTAGGATATAGTAGTAGAAGGATACAAGAAGCCACCTAGAATAGTCATAGATGGTAACCTTGTAGAAAAGACTCATGATAAGTACACGGACACCAAAAAAAAATAAGCTAGTCTTGATGCTAAAGCTATTAACGCTTTATTTTGTGATGTAGAGAGAATTAAATTTAACAGGGTCTCCACTTGCGAAACTTCGTACAAAGTATGGAAACTTCTTAAGGTCACTCATGAAGGAACCTCCCAAGTGAAAGAATCAAAAATAAGTCGTCTAACACAAGAGTATGAAGCATTCAAGATAAAGCAAAATGAGACGATCACTCAAATATTCACGAGATTTCTCGATATCATCAACCCTCTATTATCACTTGGCAAGGAGTACAGCAATCACGAGAAGATTCATAAGGTACTCAGGGGACTCACCAAGAATTGGAATCACAAGGCCACTGCAATCATAGAAGGGAATGATCTTACCACGAAGACCCTCGAGACGCTCATGGGCAAGTTGATGACTCACGAGCTGGATCTCAAGGAATTTGAAGAACCCACTCCCTGTAACACCCCATTCCGCTCAAGCGGACTGCCGTCTCAAACGACAAAAATGCAACTGTCCCGACCAGCTTTGCCTCGATCAGGAAGCAAAGGATATCCAGACTTGTCCCTACAGGAATCCGGCTTGGACTTTCAGAGGCTCGCTTGACGTATCGCTCTACCGAGGCGAATCATCGCTAAGGTGGGTGGCTACGGTGAACTTGTCTTTGCTTAGCCAGCACACATAAAATCTGGAATATTTATGCTAGTCGATAGGTGATTCACCCCCTGCATGCTAATAAATCCAACGCACCTAGCTAAGGGAATAATCCCAACTTGTATTGCTATGCTAGAACATGGAAAATAAAATACTGCTTATATATGTTCAGACCCTCGCATGCTAAGTCCCTTAACGGTTTCAACTCTCGGCTTACCTTCGGGTCCGAGCAACGTGCCTGCTTATGTTCCTTAGAAACGCATGCTTGTCTGCTTGAATGATTGCCTTATTTTCATCCAACTCCGGAAGACTACTAAGTAGTCGTTCCGTGCATGATTGACCCTGCAAGTATCCTAGACCGTTAGGTCACCTGGCAGCCCCGAACCAGGGGAATGCATCAAAGCAAGTTATTCACTGTACAGAAAATAGATCCAAGTATCTCGTGTACTCGTGTTCCAGTGTACTCGTGTTCTCGTGTTCCTGTGCACTCGTGTTCTCGTGTTCTCGTGTATCTCGTGATAATTGATTGACCCAAAAGAAAGTGCATGTCGCGGACAACTCGGAAACGAGGTATAGTTCCACGGACGGTCACCGGGGCACTGGGGCCGATCCGATCCGGATGGAACTTCAGGTGTGGTCCCTCGTGTTCGGGCGAGTGGTTTGCAGCACCTCGTGTACTTTCGTTGCATTCCACTTTCCCGGGACCACATCACGTGTGTAGTCCATCGTGTACGGGCAAGATGGTTTGTAGCGCATCGTGTACTCATGTTGCATTCCATCTTGGCCTTGGACTACTTCATGTAAAATCCATCGTGTACGGGCGAGATGGTTCGTAGCGCATCGTGTGCTCTCGTTGCGTTCCACTCTCGTCTGGGATTAGTCCTTTATGGCTTTGCCAGCGACTCATGTTCATATAGATAAGCCATCCTCGCTTAGCGGCTATCCGCGTGCGAGTTATTGCATCGCACCAAAGAACAACTGAGCACACCGAATACTGTCCCGTTAAACGACCCTCGTATTTGCATATGCTTGCCTCCTGAATGCTTATACTTGTCGTGCTTGAATTAACATGTTTGCCTCAATGTTTGCCTTGGACAGGGAAGGAGATGGTAAGTTGGTAAGTCTCGCCGTGTTTCCTCAAACATCGCACGGCGCACTGCCCGACACGATAGCTATTCAATGTTTGTATGAAACTGATCCTAAGGCAACTAGAAAGACAACTTAATAGTTGTGCACGGAACCTGTATTACGTGTTTGGATTTGTCGAGCGGGCGAGTAGCTTTCCCACCAGTGCATTCAATGTACTGATAATCCACCAGTTTGTATGCAGGGTGCGGGAGAACCTCGTTCGGTGCGGACGCCTCCAACGTGCGTGCTAAGGCGTGGACATCACTCTGAAGCAACGGTGCGTCCGGGACTGAAGCACATATACAAGACATAAGTTGTGAACATCGCCCCTACAATAATTCCATAATTGTAGCCACTTGGCACGCTTTATGTTTCAGAGAGAGAGGCTTGAGCGACTTATAATCTCGGCTATACGCCGCCTGTAACACATGTTCATATCAATAAAAGAGCTTGCTTTACTTCAACTTGTGTTTCAATGCTTCCGCTATATTTGTCGACTCAGTGAACCTGTTACCGATCGCCTATGCGTTCATGACTCTGCTGCACTCGGACAATCTGTGCGACTCTGTGGCTTAGAACTCTTATCGCCAGCCAATGAATCACGGCCTTACACGGACGCGGTTCACGCTCGTGCGGCATCACGCCCGGATGGGTTAAGCGATCGTTCCGCGGGAGCGCTGGCGAGGGTGATTCCCGCCTAGCGGGAACGGCCGAATAGCCTGCGGGAGATCGGGGCGTGACATGTTGGTATCAGAGCCTGGCTTCTACGCCTTTGGACTTCGATTCGATATCTCTGTTTCAAAAGCTTGTTCGTGGGTTATGTGCACGCTCTCTCTCAATGCCTCGATGGGATGTTCCAACAATAAGTCTAAATACTTTCAAAATGCGTTTTGAATGATATGCTTGCTTGTCTGGTTGTATGCTGCGAGTGGCCTTTGAGCCAACCTGTGCGAACCTTTTGAGAGTATCGCTAGTAGCTTGTCCGATTTTCACTAACTCTAAGTTTGGTTGAATACATCTATTCGAGGGACGCCTTGAACTAGTGCACCATCCAAGACTTAGGAAAAGGTAAAACTCGAGTGCTGAGACTTCGCTATCACTGAGTTGGTTGACGTGTTCACGCTAGAAGTGCACTTCGAAAGTGCGCACGATCCAGTCTAAGCGATATGCCGATTTCGACGCTTGTGCAAGTGAATATCCAAATGAACAAGTACAACGACTTGTCTAGGATTGCCTCAACCCTAGATTACTGCTTGTCCTCAGTAAGTCTCGAGGACGAGACTTTTTCTGAGTTGGGTAGGATGTAACACCCCATTCTGCTCAAGCAGACTGCCGTCTCAAACAGCAAAAATGCAACTGTCCCGACCCGGTTTGCCTCGATCAGGAAGCAAAGGATATCCAGACTTGTCCCTACAGGAATCCGGCTTGGACTTTCAGAGGCTCGCTTGACGTATCGCTATACCGAGGCGAATCATCGCTAAGGTGGATGGCTACGGTGAACTTGTCTTTGCTTAGCCAGCACACATAAAATCTGGAATATTTATGCTAGTCGCTAGGTGATTCACCCCCTGCATGCTAATAAATCCAACGCACCTAGCTAAGGGAATAATCCCAACTTGTATTGCTATGCTAGAACATGGAAAATGAAATACTGCTTATATATGTTCAGACCCTCGCATGCTAAGTCCCTTAACGGTTTCAACTCTCGGCTTACCTTCGGGTCCGAGCAACGTGCCTGCTTATGTTCCTTAGAAACGCATGCTTGTCTGCTTGAATGATTGCCTTGTTTTCATCCAACTCCGGAAGACTACTAAGTAGTCGTTCCGTGCATGATTGACCCTGCAAGTATCCTGGACCGTTAGGTCACCTGGCAGCCCCGAACCAGGGGAATGCATCAAAGCAAGTTATTCACTGTACAGAAAATAGATCCAAGTATCTCGTGTACTCGTGTTCCAGTGCACTCGTGTTCTCGTGTTCCTGTGCACTCGTGTTCTCGTGTTCTCGTGTATCTCGTGATAATTGATTGACCCAAAAGAAAGTGCATGTCGCGGACAACTCGGAAATGAGGTATAGTTCCACGGACGGTCACCGGGGCACTGGGGCCGATCCGATCCGGATGGAACTTCAGGTGTGGTCCCTCGTGTTCGGGCGAGTGGTTTGCAGCACCTCGTGTACTTTCGTTGCATTCCACTTTTCCGGGACCACATCACGTGTGTAGTCCATCGTGTACGGGCAAGATGGTTTGTAGCGCATCGTGTACTCATGTTGCATTCCATCTTGGTCTTGGACTTCTTCATGTAAAATCCATCGTGTACGGGCGAGATGGTTCGTAGCGCATCGTGTGCTCTCGTTGCGTTCCACTCTCGTCTGGGATTAGTCCTTTATGGCTTTGCCAGCGACTCATGTTCATATAGATAAGTCATCCTCGCTTAGCGGCTATCCGCATGCGAGTCATTGCATCGCACCAAAGAACAACTGAGCACACCGAATACTGTCCCGTTAAACGACCCTCGTGTTTGCATATGCTTGCCTCCTGAATGCTTATACTTGTCGTGCTTGAATTAACATGTTTGCCTCAATGTTTGCCTTGGACAGGGAAGGAGATGGTAAGTTGGTAAGTCTCGCCGTGTTTCCTCAAACATCGCACGGCGCACTGCCCGACACGATAGCTATTCAATGTTTGCATGAAACTGATCCTAAGGCAACTAGAAAGATAACTTAATAGTTGTGCACGGAACCTGTATTACGTGTTTGGATTTGTCGAGCGGACGAGTAGCTTCCCCACCAGTGCATTCAATGTACTGATAATCCACGAGTTTGTATGCAGGGTACGGGAGAACCTCGTTCGGTACGGACGCCTCCAACGTGCGTGCTAAGGCGTGGACATCACTCCGAAGCAACGGTGCGTCCGGGACTGAAGCACATATACAAGACATAAGTTGTGAACATCGCCCCTACAACCATTCCACAATTGTAGCCACTTGGCACGCTTTATGTTTCAGAGAGAGAGGCTTGAGCGACTTGTAATCTCGGCTATACGCCGCCTGTAACACATGTTCATATCAATAAAAGAGCTTGCTTTACTTCAACTTGTGTTTCAATGCTTCCGCTATATTTGTCGACTCAGTGAACCTGTTACCGATCGCCTATGCGTTCATGACTCCGCTGCACTCGGACAATCTGTGCGACTCTGTGGCTTAGAACTCTTATCGCCAGCCAATGAATCACGGCCTTGTACGGGCGCGGTTCACGCTCGTGCGGCATCACGCCCGGATGGGTTAAGCGATCGTTCCGCGGGAGCGCTGGCGAGGGTGATTCCCGCCTAGCGGGAACGGCCGAATAGCCTGCGGAAGATCGGGGCGTGACACTCCCAAGGAGAAGACGATCATGTCACGCCCCAGTCCCAAAATACCGAGGGACTAGCCACGTGGCAATGGCCAACATCACACTCCAATGGACAAACACAATTTAATAGACCCGTTAGAGTGTACTTAAGCTGTAAAAACAATATAATGGTCTACGATACATGTCACAGTCTAATTCTAATCTCATCCACAAAAGGTAAACATAATTCAAAATGTTGGACTAATCAAAAAGATGTATAATCCAACATCAAATCTCAATAAAATGTCTCGGGGAACAACCCGATAATGAGTTTAGTACCGTAAGCCAAGAGACAGAAAATATAGTATCTAGAAACAGAAATGACTGAGTATATAACAAAATACTCAGGAGAAATCCTCTGGCATCACCTCGTCCTCTGGTGTTGGTACTGTTCCAATGTCTGCTCTTGTTCCGTATACCTCGGGATAGATCTCATTTGCTATACCTGGGGAGATAATCCGGATCCAGGTCCTTAGGGGACATAGCAAGGTATAAGAATAACTCAAGCCAAATAAAATACAGTAAATAAAATATATCACAGGACAAACTATGTAACCATCTATGTGAAATATAAATGAGAGCATTAATCATACTCAGGCTGAAACTACTATATGGAAACCCATATCAGCATTTATTATCTCGAAGGGCCAGTACGTGTGACAAAGCTCTGGTCAGAGTCTAAGGCACTCCCAGAATATCTATATATATAACATACTCAGCCTTTAGTATGGTAAGACTCTCCCCATCCAATGTAATCACACATCTCATGTCAACGACGTATCATGTCCATAACACGCAAGATCATGACCTCTAACTATTACAGCGAGTCATAATAATATCTATGTATATGCAAGATCTATGTCACGAATCTCGTAAGCCTATACAGAATCACCATGAATAACTCAGAAAATATTTTGTCTCATGAGTAGTGTCAAGTATCCTATGGTATGACATACTTGATAAAGCAAGTACAAAAATATAGGATCGGGTTATCAACTCTCTAAGTGACGTTACACGACTCCGCATATGGCGTCGACACCCGAATATTATTCGAAAGTTAATCAACGTCTCACGGTCCTAGGTTGAGCAGATATATCATAGAATAAATCAAGCAAATAATATTAAGACAATTACTGTAAGTTTGGCAAGGTACACTTGTATGTGGTTTGAATTCCTTCAATTGCTCCGGTGTATGTAGAATCTTCAGGTACGCATCTGGATGCTAAAATAAACGTTACCATCACTCTCAGAGTACATAAAATAGCTAGGATTGACTATCCATAAGTCTAATTTGGACACAAGAATAAAATTGACAGTTTTTGGTCAAAGCGGGGTCCACAGGTGGTCCACTTCGCACCAAAAAATGTGCCAGAGATAAAGTTCTCCAAAATCATCAAACTTAGTGTTTACAAGTCCAGAACGATGACACGAACCCAACAGAATATCCAGAACTGGATTTCGATGAGCAGGTCACAAAATCGCCCGTCAAGTAGAGCTGTGGGACCCACGATACGGGATTATTCAACGTTCTCAGAATCGAACCAAACTTGGGTCACAGGACCAGCGTAACGCTATGAATCCAATGACGTAAGTTTCGTTATGAAACAACAAGCACACACAAAGTTACATCGAGTATCAAAGCGAGCCCGATACGGGACTTTTCGACGGATACGTGTTGATTCCGGTGTGCACGCACATCCAAATCAACTTTCACAAAATTTTACACGTTCGTATTGACGATACGCACCTTTCGGTGCACTTCGTACACGATGAAGTTGCCTCGTTTAGCGGAACGCACCCAGTTTCGGGAAAATTCGAATTTTAAAAACCAAGTTTGTTGAAAACTTCACCCGCGAATAACATACATCATACAATAAATTAAAATAAACTAATTACATGATTTTAATCTCGGTTATGTTGTCTAATTTACTGTTCAAACAGAATATAAAAATATTAAACAGGTTGGGAGTAAATCGGCCATGAACATGTGGCTTCGTGACGGTTTATGAACTCCAAAATTGGGTTATTTTTCCTGTTTTTGTGTCGTTGTTTGCGACCGACACAGGACACGATATCCCAATCTAATTGCACAGGGTTCGAGAGGGTCACACAGCGAACATGTCGCAATAAGCCCTTCGAGAATCGACAAAACGAGGAGGAAGAAAAACTCACCGGAACAGGGGTCGGACGGGTGTGCTACGCGTGGACGGGGCGGCGCGACGGGGCACGTCGGCAGCGGCTGCGGTTGTTGTGGCTGGTGCGGCTGCTGGTGGCTGCTCGGTCGTTGGCGGGGGTCGTCAGGGTGCCGGAGTTGTCGTCATCGTCGGAGTGATGGCGGTGGTCGTCGCCGGAGTTGGAGAAGAAGAAGATGGTGATGGCTGTAGTTGAATGTGGTGGAGGAGCTGTCGGGGGGGTTTAAATAGGGGAGGGCGGCGGTTATGGGGAAAGGCCAGAGCGAGGGGGTCGTGGGGGTGTCGTCGGGAGTTTTGGAGACGGGGGCGGGGTCGTGTGGCGGAGTCGGGGGGATCGTGGTGTACGGGGGGGATTTCAGTTATTGTGCATTAGTGGGCCGGGTCGGGTACCAGTCGGGTCGGGTAGGATCCGACCCATTAGGGTTGGGTTCAGTTTGGTTTGTTTTGGTTCGGTTCAAGTCTGGTTCGGTCTGGTTTATCTAAACACAAGATTTTTAGCTATTTAAAAATAGTTTTTGAGTCCAATAAATTTTAAAAAAATTATATAACATCATACTATTAATTATACACTCAAAAATATAATATTTACAATAGATTAATATTTAATTTAATACACAAAAATATTAATCCCAGAAGGACATTAATAATAATTAATTAAAAATCACAAAAAAATCCCAAAAAATTATTTTTAAAATTTTTAAAAATTTGGGTGCTTACATATCGCTCTTAAGGCACATCACAAAATGGTACCAACTACAAATCCGACGACAATGAGTCTCAAGATGAGAAAGTTGCCCTGACCACATGAAAGTTCAGAAAATTTCTAAAGCTTGAGAAATCAAAGAAGAAGGAGCCAACTCACAACAGTAATGAAGAGCCTATATGCTACAACTGTAAGAAGATAGGACATATAAAGAAAGATTGTCCAACCCTATGGAAAAAAATTGCCACAATTACTTATCTAGAAGAACATCATCACGAAAATATGCAAACACTAGTATTTGGCTCTAAAGTGAAGCTAGTGAATCCGAATAAGAGAATCCTCGAGAAGAAATGAACATATATTTCATGGCATTAGCTGATCAGGTAATGGATAATGACTCTTATGATGATTTTACCTTTGATGAACTAGGTAACACTTTTAGTGATTTGCTATGATTTTAGAAAACTTAAAAATAATTATAAGCATGCTAATAAAGATGTTCAAGAATGTCAAACTGAAATAGAGAGACTAACATCTCTACTAAATGAAGTAAAGGATACCTCAAATGATTCAGACGAGAATTGTAGACTTAAGCTTAACCTCCACGAGGCACTTGCCAGTCTTGACAAGGGCTATCAGGAGAATGCTAAACTTAAGGAATAACTCGAATCTGAAAAGAAGAAGTATTCCATTGCTGCACGTAGAATAGATGCTCTCACTGCTAAATATGATGAAGTATATGCTACCTCTAAAACGTTAGATATTAGATTGGATAAACAGGTCGAACAAACCTCCACCCAACCTAACACGAGACACGTAGCAAGACAAAAGAACACTCACAACTATGCTCCTATACCTACATGCATAACAGTTCATGCACAAAGAAATGTCAAACATAATCATGCATTCTATTATATATATCCACGAAGACCACAAAGAAATGTCAAACACAATCATGCATTATATTCACATAGACCACAAAGAACTGCTTCACACAATCATATCTATCATGCTGCACCAAACACCAATCACACAGCTATATGTCACTACTGTGGTAAGAAATGACATATATCTAGATTTTGTAGAACAAGAAAGTTAGTAGATATGAATGTTTATGCATAGGTACCAAAAACTAACACAGTAGGACCCTCAAAGAAATGGGTACCAAAAGTTACATCTATAACTCGTTTTGTATGTGGACCAACCCTCTCATGCTAGAAGCAAGTGGATTCTCGATAGTGGTTCCTCACGACATATGAATGGTGATGCTAACCTATTTGCAACTCTATCGATGAAGAAAGAAGGTTATGTCTCCTTCGGCAATAACCTCAGAGGATATATTATTGGTAATGGTAATATATGTGTTCCTCCCTATCCTGTCATAAAAGATGCTTGTCTAGTAACGGAATTAAAACATAACATACTCAACATCAGTCATCTAGCTGACCAGGGTTATGGTATTAACTTCATTAAAAACAAATATTATATTTATGAAAGATCCACTGATAAGGTTATTTTTTAAGGGATCGGGAAAGATAATATATATTTTTTCTATCTTGCAAAAGGCACTGACAATTCAGACAAATGTCTATACGCCAACAAAGATGACAGCTGGCTATGGCATATCCGTCTAGGACACGCAAACATGGATACTATTGCAAGACTATCCGCAAAGAAACTCGTAAGAGGCTTACCAGGGATTACTTTCAAAAAAGATATGGTATGTGCTGATTGTGAAAATAATAAAGCTATTAAATCTTCTTTTAAATCAATCAACTCTGTAAGTACCTCTAGACCTCTACAACTCTTACATATGGACTTGTTTGGACCTAGTAGAGTCGCCAGTCTTGGCGGTAAGCTTTATGCTTATGTCATTGTTGATGATTTTTTTAGATACACATGAGTTTATTTTCTTGCAAATAAAAATGAAGCATTTTTTGAATCTGTCACTTTTTGCAAAAAGGTTCAAAATAAAAAAGATTTTATGATTACTCGTATCCGAAGTGATCATGGAGGCGAATTCAAAAATAGTGATTTTAAAAGATTTTGCATTGAAAATAGTTTTTCTCATGAATTTTTTTGTCCTAAAACTCCACAACAAAATGGTGTTGTTGAGCGAAAGAATAAAACTCTTGGCGATATGGCTAGAGTCATGTTAAATCAGTATAACCTTCCGAAATACTTTTGGGCTGAAGTTGTAAGTACTTCATGCCATATTTGAATATGGTGCTTATTCGACCTATATCGAAGAAAACTCCCTATGAACTTTGGTTTGGTAGAATTTCCATAATTAGTTACTTTAAAGTTTTTGGTTGCAAATATTTTATTTTTAATACCAAAGATAATCTAGAAAAGTTTGACTCCAAAGCCGATGAAGGTATTTTTCTAGGTTATGCCGCCAAAAGTAAAGGATTCAGAGTATTCAACAAAACCTCATTGACTATTGAAGAATCAATCAATGTTACATTTTATGAGCACAACATTCAAGCACTAAACGACATCGATGATGAAGGTAGTCAACCCGCAACCAATAAGACATCTGAAGATACAAACAGTGCAAGTCATCCAAAAAGTCTGCCAAGGAGGCTAAAGTTCTCCACAGATTATCCTGAGGAGTTGGTAATAGGTGATGTATCGAAAGGTGTAAGTACATGTTCCTTAAATAGAGATATCATTGCAAATGTTGCTTTTATTTCTCAAATAGAACCTAAAAATACTGATGAAGCTTTTGCTGATGAATTTTGGATTTCTGCTATGCAAGAGTAACTCAACCAATTTGAACGCAATCAAGTTTGGAAACTTGTTCCTAAACCTAATGATTATCCGATTATTGGTACTAAATGGGTTTTTTGAAATAAATTAAATGGGGATGGTTCAGTTACACGTAACAAAGCACATATCGTAGCTCAGGGATACAACCAAGAGGAATATATTTACTACGATGAGACTTATGCTCTTATTGCTAGACTTGAATGTATCCGAATGCTTTGCACTTTTGCTTATTTTTATAAATTCAAACTTTTTCAAATGGATGTTAAAAGTGTTTTTCTAAATGGTGTTATCAAAGAAGATATTTTTGTCAAACAACCCCCTGGTTTTGAAGATTTTAAATACCCTGACCACGTATTCAAGCTAAGAAATGCTCTATACGGACTCAAACAAGCCCCTCGTACTTGGTATGAACGTCTTAGCTTCTTTCTACTTAAAATAGTTTTTCAAAAGGAAAAATTGATACTACCATTTTTATAAAATCTTCTGCTGATTCTTTGTTATTAGTGCAAATATATGTTGATGATATCATATTTGGATCTACTAATGAGATGCTATGTAACGAGTTTGCTAAGTGTATGCATAGTGAATTTGAGAAGAGCATGATGGAAGAACTGACTTTCTTTCTAGGATTGCAAATCAAACAAGATTCACAAGAAACTTTTATCCATCAGGCTAAGTACAAGAAGGATTTGCTCAAAAAGTTCGACATGGACAATGCAAAGCCTATCGGAACTCCATTGGCAACATGCACCAAGCTTTACCTTGATGATAGCAGTAAACCAACAGACATACGTAAGTATCGAGGTATGATTAGTAGTTTGTTATATCTAACTGCTAGTCGTCGAAAAATTATGTTTGTTGTATGCCTTTGTGCTAGATATCAGGCTAATCCTAAGAAATCATATTTGTGCGCAGTTAAGCGTATCTTTCAATACCTTAAAAGAACTTTGTCCGCAGGCTTATGGTATCTGAAAACTACATCCTTTGACCTTGCTGGTTACACGGATGCTGATTTTGCTGGATGCAAAGTCGATCGAAAAAGCACCAGCGACACCTGTCATTTCCTAGGAAAGTCTATAGTCTCCTGGTTTAGCAAGAAATAAAATTCTGTCGCATTATCAATAACTGAGGTAGAGTATATCACCGCAGGACGTTGTTGTGCGCAAATTTTGTGGATGAAGCAAACCCTAGAAGACTTCAATCTGCACTATAAGAACATTCAATTTTTTTGTGATTACACTAGCACCATTAATCTCACCAAAAATCCAGTATGCCATTCACGCACTAAGTACATAGAAATTCGTCATCATTTTCTAAGGGATCATCAATTACACGGAGATATGTGTTTAGAGTATGTGGACACGGAACATCAATTAGCAGACATTTTCACTAAACCTTTAGCTGAAGATCGATTCAACTTTATCCGTCGAGAATTAGGTCTTTTGGATTCTGATAAAATATAAGAATCATAAGATGCTTTACAAATTTTTTTTGTCACACTTTTCGAAGTTTTGAAAATTTTGGATACAAGCCGAAAGGACCCTTCTGTCAAAAATATTTAAATAACCTAAGCGACACAGTATTTAAGTGTCTTCGGACCACCGCTAGCTGGGATCCGGCCCCTACAGCTACTCCGAGATGATTTAAACTCTTGAAAATATAACATTTAAAGTTCATCACTTATTATTCTGTATTTATATCAAGTCAAGAAAGGCATAATATCGATTAAAGTTACATTGAGATTCTGAAAATAAATGTCAACAGAATTTGGACCGAACTCGGGCCGAGCTCGGACCGAACTCGGTTAGTTTAATTCCAGAATATGTTGTCATTTAATTCTCTTCCAAAATTAGATTTTTTCTACTCTATATATAGATCATTTCGTTGCTCATTCATTCAGACCAACAAAAATTATCCCTCATCCACAAATAACCTTAGATTTTCTCCTACATCCTCTCCCAATGGCCCCTAAAAGGAAAATGGATTCCTTTTTCGACTCACTTTTCTGTCCCATTATGCCAAACATAGGAGAATTCGACGGTTTTACTTTTCGAAGCCTCAAAATTTTAAATGATTGGTTTAATGACTTCTCTAAGAGATACATCTGTTTTGACCATCCTATTGATTTTTTTTTCCAACACAAAGACTATCTACCTATTCTTCAAAAACTTCAACTTGAAGAACTTGTTACGACTCGTACCAACATTTACACCAATGCTATTCAAATATTCTATTGTAACTTAACATATGAACATGACACTATCTCATCTAGAGTTTGTGGTATTCTAATTGAATTCGATGCGAATGACTCAGGTAAAATCCTACGCATTCCCGCTGATGGACAAATCTTAGTCAACATCACACAAGTTCAATTTGACCATGTATTAACTTTAGATTCTATCAAGAATATTATTTGTCATCCTCTTGAATGTTCACCTGAAATTTTTTATGCTAGATACTTGAATGGTCACTTCTTTAAAATGTATCGAATTTTTTTTTTTATCTTTTCTACCTAAGAAGACTTACTTTGATGAGGTCTCTTATCTGGAAATGTTAGCTTTATATCACTTGTATTTCGGCATTAACGTCAATGTTCTATAGACCATCTTATCTCAAATGGTTCAATGTCGCAAGAAAGGGCGTCCACTACTATACGACATGTACTTGCCAATCATTTTCAGTTATTTCGACATTCCATTGGATACTTTTCCAAATCTTGAGGAACCTTTATACCTCAATCGAATTCGAAGAATTGAGCCAACTATGCTCTTACCTTATAACACATCATCAAACTCCAAAACTCATCCTGTTGACACCGTCCCTCATGTTGATGAACAACCGCAAACCTTAGAGTCTATTTTCAATATGTTGCGTTTCCACCAAGAAGATATACGCAATCGTGCTACTGATCATCGTCAAACTCTTCAGACTCAGGCGCTTGGAAATACTTTGATAGACATCCAGTACACCCTATTGAAATACCCAGCCGGACCTTTTCTGATTCTGCAGAATCCAAATCAACAAGGTTTTCGTATTAATCACCCCTATGTTCAATGATATTTGGATCCAGCTGATGCCTTCTTTGATCCAAACAGAATAGTTGAACCTGATGATGAAGATGAAGAAATGACAACTAGTTACTTAATTGATTTGAGTATTAAAGAGTTTACTTTTAGATGCTCTACTATGATGTTTCCACTACACATCTGCTTTTGTATATTTTTTTTTAAATGAATAAAAGTTTAAATGCAATTTTTCTTTTGTCGTTATTTATTATCCTGTATACACTTTACTCTCGTATTTTTTTGCCATCTCGCCGATTTCGGGGGAGCATGCCATTTTGATCAAATGACAACGGGGGAGAAAGATATACATGATACTAGCATACAAGATGATACTTGACAGACGTTGTCTTCAGCATATCAACTGCTCCACAGTTACGGGAGAGCCTTGCATATCAAAGACTTGCAGTATCATTTATAGTTTGTCTATTATCAAAATAGGGGAGATTTTTGGCCCATCCGGTCTTAGTCAACTTGGTTTTGATAGTTAACTAAACCATGCATTGATATATCGCGATCTGAAGCCTCAATACTGCTATTACATGTCGTCTGTATTGCGTTTATTCAAATATAATCTTTTATTTATTTGAGTCTAGGATTGTTGTAAGCTGAGTCTCACTGGCAAATCTAAGTACCTATACCCAGATACCTAGTCCACTCAAATAAACTAAATAACCTATCCACCAAATTAGGCCACAATCATTTACAAAGTCTACCATACTAAAAGATCGAACTCGGGCCAAACTCGTGCTGAACTCGGACCGAACTCGGTTACCCTTTTGGTATAAAATCAACCAGTTCATTAGCTCCTAATTTCTTGGCCCAACGGTTGAAAATTTGAATTAAACTCCATCCGAATTCTGGCCAAATTCTGTTTGCCTATATACTATAAATATGATTGTAATTATCATTCCTACTCACTCAACCATTCTTTAATCTTCTATCCTATTATGATTAAACCTCTAAGTCTTAACTTTCCCATCTCAAAGAGCAACTCTCTAGCCTTTCTAGTGCCAAGTGCGATCTCGGTCTAGAAGTCTTCTGAGTTATAAAGAGCTTTGTTCCATCAGTTACTCTCTCTCTCTAAGCTGTAAAGTTGCGAGACTTCGGATCAAACCTCGTGGTGTTAAGAAGTGACAAACCTTCATATCAAAGCTTGTGATTCACTATTGGTGATTATAGTGGAGAAACTCCGAGCTTGAGTTCTCGGGACTGGACTAGTCCTCTCAGAGAGAAACCAGTATACATCTTGGTGTTTGTGTTTGCTTTCTCTCTCTACTTTACTGCTTTACTTTACTGTCTCTATATACATTGTTAGTTAGCAACTGTCCTCATTCTGATAATATTAAATTGGATAGATTATTTTGTTGCACTATATTCATCCCCCATCTAGAGTTGCCTCACGGTCCTTCAGGATGTTGATCAATCTGCCTGAAGGAGCTAAACCTATCATATGCTTATATATATCTTTAGAAGAAGAAAATGGGAGCAGACAGAATAGTTGAGTTCAAGACTAGGCTTGTAGCCTAGGGATTTTTCTCAGATACAGGGACTGAGCTTTGTGGTACCTCGTTGAAGTGTCATATATCAGGATAATGATTACCGTAACAGCTATTCATAAGCTGATTGTTTATCAGATGAAGGAAAGACAGCAAGTCTTGGAGGAAGACAGTCATAAGAGATTCACGAACAACAGTCAAAATTATTGTCATTCAGGTTTGAAGATAGTCTGCGGGTTGGTGATATCTCAAATACGGCCTGAAGCAAATCCCATGATATGGCAACAAAAGTTTGACAAGTCATCTAGTCAAAGTTGTCGCAGGATCAGCGAGACAGACATATGTGCGTACACAAAGTTCGCTGATAAGAAAGGAGTTATCTCTTTGTATCTATATGAACCACTAGTTGATCCTAGCTGTGGATATAGAAGTATCACTAGAATAAAGATATCCTTTTGTCCAAACTCAGGACATGGGATTGCGGATATCATCCTTAAGGATATAAGATAATCCGGATGCTGTGGGGCTTGCTCAGTCACAAGCATTATGCATGAAGAGCTGATCACACATTTCGGGTATCGGGGACGATACTCCTCAGGTGTGACATAGAGATGAAGCATAATCCAAGGGAAAGCATCAGACAGTTGGTGTACTCGAACATCATCAGGTGCATGATTCAAGCTGCGAGTACCACCAGGTCTGATATAGCTCGCGTTGTAGGGATGCTGAGTCACTTCACGAATAGTATATGTATTGATTGAACACTGGAAGTTGTGAAGAGAGTCACCAGAATTCTCTAGTGGACTCAGTGGTATATCCTGCACTACAATATTTATCCAGATATAATGGAAGGCTTCAGTGAGGCCAGTTGGTACTCAGGAAAGAAGAGTAAAAAATCCACAGAAGGACGTGACTTCCCCAGGAGTGGTGATGCTAGATCGTGGAATTCGAAGAAGCAGTCTTTACTCTCAGAGTTCTATGCACTATCAACTACATCACTTTAAGCATGATGGCTCTAGATGCTCTCAGATGATCTTCCTATGGTTAGTACACAGATTCGGGTGATACCGACATACTATAAAAATCAGAAAGCTGCAGCAGTGGCATATATTCATCTCTTCAAATGTCTGAAGAGAACCGTATGGATAAAACAAAAATACTGAATGAGCACAGCTATCGTGGATCATTACAGTGGTCAATATTCTGAGCCAGATGATTCTGACGGATCCGTTCATAACAGGCCAACACAGAACACTGAATGAGTGCAGCTAGCGTGGATCATTACAGTGGCTAAAAGATCAGAGTCAGGTGAATTTGGCATATCCATTCTTATTAGGCCTCAAGCACCAGCTGATCATAAGTACTATAAAGGAGCGTAGTATTCCATGCTACCGTGGGGTGATACCACCATGAGGTAGCCTCGGCTTCGGGCCATGTCACAGCGACAGTAACACCGTATATAGTCAGAGTCAAGTACTATAAAGGAGCGTAGTACTCCATGTTACTATGGGGTGACACCACAATAAGGTACCTCGACAGGGTAAAGCCTCGTCTATAGGCCATGTCACAACGGCAATAACACCGCACATAGTCAAGGACACAACAGATATAGGCTTGGAGGACCTCTGGTATTGCGTCTCTGTAATCCTACCATTTAGTTTTATGCTATTGGTTCAAAGAAAAATCTACCAAGCATCTAGCTATTGGTTCAAGGGAGGACCATTGACCAGGGGAATATCAGGTACAGTGGGTAGTCCTCAGGGACATTGTGGGAAACGTACCCGAAACCACTGTGGTCTACTATTTGTTCTTGATCAGAACATTTCCTGTGGGAGGATGGCTTTAACGTCTTAATGAGTTCTCGGGCAGAGTAAATGTCCGGCGTGCATTACAGGAAGTACGAGTAATTTCAGCATTATAAGGGACTTGTATCCCATGCTACAGTAGTGTGATACCATACGAGGGAGTGAACCTCAGCTTCGGGCCATGTCACAGCGGCAGTAGCACCGCACATAGGCAGGTAGCCTAATACTGAAAGGAAATAGAGAGTGGTAGTACAGCACTATAAAGAGGGCCGTGACCTCATGCTACAGTGGATGACACCACACGAGGGAGTGACCCTCGGCTTCGAGCCATGTCTCAGCGATGTAGCACCGTACAAAAGCACAAGACTTCATGCTGGGAGGTAGTACAATACTACTAAGAGGCCTGTGACCTCATGCTACAATAGGTGACACCACATGAGAGAGTGAACCTCGGCTTTAAGCAATGTCACAGCGGTGCAGCACCACACAGGAGCGCAAGGCTCCATGTTGTGTGTAGTAACGATACTACTAAGAGGCATTTGTCCTCCTGCTACAGTGGTATGACACCACAAGAGGGGGATCCTCGGCCTTGGACGACCATGTCATGCGGCGTAGTACAGCACAGAAGCATAATGCTTCATACCGGATAATAAACTCTCTATAGTGGAAGAACTCACCTAAGTGTATGGATAGAGATATATGTCGTCTCTTGAGAAAAATCTTGTAGATATCCAAGATACATACACTAAGACCAGGTCAGCACATGGCCTTTAACGTGCGACCGGATGGCACAGCTGAGGTCATTGTGTGAATAGGGAGAATTGCAGCTATGGTACAGAATTCAAGGCCTAGTCCATTCTTGTATCGTACTGTTGTTTCACCCATGCGGAAAGATTCAAGTCATCGACGATATCTATCATAATACATGATGGCAGTCACTATGAGGAACGCTCAACCATATATTATGATATATGCGAGTGATTGTTAGTATTTTTCACTTGGCTTTGGGAGTTTTAGTCCCATATTGAAAAACCACCAATGTGTATATCTCAATATATAGCTATGCTTAGTATTGGTATATGCACATGGGGTGGAGGCCCATATGGGTTGACTTTTCCTAGAAAGTTTAAGTGTTAACTACATTATGACAATTTTTGTTTTGTCACCACCTTTGGGAAGTTTCCCTTAGGAGGTAAGCCCCGCAGGAGATTAGCGACTATGACTCAGACTCAGACTCGGGCTCATGTCAAGGGCACAAAGTGGCGCTTTGTTGGCGTACTTTGCACTTAGCACGTCAGCATCATCGAATGACGCTCGTGCGCTCCTTTTATGTACGAGTTACATGCACTGTTACTTGCTCGAGCCTATGCTTCGTGAATCCATGCAGCCTGGAGCGCATGTGGCCTAGAGCGCATGCAGCCAGGAGCAATGCGGTCAGGTTCTCATGCAGTCAGGTGCCCATCTGGCCAGGGGCTATGCGGTCAAGTTCTAATTTGGCCAAGGCCCATACGGTCAGGTGCCCATGCGACCAGGTGCGCATGCTGTACGGTGCCCAAACGGCTAGGAGCGCATGCGTCCTGGTGTGCATGCGGCTCAGTGCGTATGCGGCTATGTGCTCATTCGGCCGGTTGCCATGCAGCTTGGTGCGCATGCGGCTCGGTGCCCATGCGGTCAGGAGCCCATGCGACTCGGTACCCATGCGGCCTGTGGAGAGTCTGACATAGAGGGGACAGTCCTGCTTTCGACATTTGGCGGCGCTGTCTTCCTCGTGCTGTAAAATGTGACTTGCGGCGCCCACAGCTTCGACACCCAAATTTTGGGGATCTGGTCGGTCAGGACTTATGCGGCCTGGAGTTTCCTCGGGCCGTATAGTTGTTATTTTCTTCTATTTATATAGAGGACCTACTCTTTCATCTGAAGAGAGAGAAGATAGAAGGAGAAACCGAGAACACAATATCTTATGCGGCCAAGAGTATCTCCCTCTCACATTGTATTTTTCGAGTATTTTTCGAATGTGACACTGAGCGTTTCAAAAGTTCATTTATAAATTTGCTGGTTCCTGGGTGCAGATCATCTGTACGATGAATCTTGCTTTGAGCAACGGTGGTTTTGACCACCACAGCAAGGAGATTTTCTTCAGCCTTTCCTTTGCTTCATTCTTTCTCATTGTAGCATATGCGAACATAAAGAGAAGAATATTTTTTGTTGCTTATTGTAATCTTTATTTTTCTCGAAGTCAGTTTGTAACATGTTCTTGGTTTGTGCTTCATTAGAATCGAGAAATATCAGATGAGGAACTCTTGTGCGAATCTCTGATCTCGACGATAACTTGGATTCCAGTAGATAGCGGACCTTCGGGTCTCTCTAGCATCTCTGTTATGGCCCGCGTTCTACCATCTTTGATCCATCTCGGGACTAACATTCCAATTCCTTGCCTTATTACAGGAAGAAAATTATCAAAATATTCCAATTCCACACCTTGTTTGCCTTGTCTCGGGACTAACATTCCAATTCCATCTTCGATTGTTACATGGAGCAAATTCTCAAAATATTCCAATTCCATGCCTTGTTTGCACCATCAACTTTAGCTGAGTCCATTTTTGTTCACTCCACATGAATATTCACATTTTCCTTCAAAATTGTCACTTATTAAACTAGTGCTAGAACTAGTGTTTAGATTAGATAAAAAATGACACATGAGAACCTTCAAAAGAAAGGAAGAATATTTATCCTAGTTTAAGTGAGTGAACAAAAATGGTCTCTTATTTTTTCTTCTACAAAGTTTCTAACTCATCTATCTTTCAGAATTATAGAAAATTATATGAGAAAAAATAAAATTTGTCAAAATTCTATAGAAAAATACCGAGGGACTAGACACGTGGCAATGGCCAGCAGCACACACCGATGGACAAACCCAATTTAATGGATCCATCGGGGCATGCTTAAGCTGTAATATAACAATAAGTAGGTCCAATGACAAATGTCAAGTATCTAGATCTCATCCAACAGAACAGTATAAGAACTAAATAGCAAACTGGAATAACTGTTGGAAGTCAAGTTACTGTCGAATATCCAGCAAGAAATAATACTGAGTCGGGTGGAGACAAATCCACTACCGATAAATGGAAAAACAGAGACAAGGAAATATAACTAAAACATGCTAAAAAATAACTAAGTATAAGCAGGGCCATCAACCGCAATCGTGCCCTCGTCTGGTGTCGGTCCGTAAAGTTGCGGGTGCTCCTCGTCTGCTAAATCTGGAGAACAAAACCAGGTCCTCAGAGGGACGTAACAAGATACAAAAGAATACGAGCCAAAAGTACAGTAAATGAACATGCAAGATAGACAGAAAAGTAAACACAAGAAAGCAAACAAGACACGAGAAATCACTGCATCTAAGATGGTGGCGTACCGATGGTGCTATCAAACATGACTACTAACAATCGGGATAACCGCAACTCAATGGGAGATCACGGTCCTATAGAAGGTAGGCCAATGGGGACTCCCAATCTATAGTATAGCTCTTTCGCAGCCCTATGGGAGCTCACGAATGAGGTAGTCAAATGAACAAGTCTCTATCGCAGCACAATGGGTACTCACAGTCAAGAATGCTCAAGTGTAGTCAATGCCTAATAACAATCATCTAGGAACTAAAGAAATCAGTCGAGTCAACTCAAGAAACGTAGAGTAAACATATATCATCACAATATGACTATGAAACAAATAGTGATCCATGGGAAAGAGCAAATAAAGTACATGCACGTATAACGAGAAAATAAGACTAGAGCAGCAGGAATAAATCAAAACGCATCAAGAACTATATATGACAAGAAAGTAATCCACTGAAAAGGAAAGCATGCAACAAATGTACAAGAGTTGGCAATGTATCTTGCACGACAATGTAAAAATAAGTCAAGAAAATAAGTAGCAAACTGCAGGGTTTGGCAAGGTATACTTGCCTGGGGTCCTGGCTCCAACTGTAGCTCTGGTCTTAGTGTGATCTGCAGGTACTACTCCGGTTGCTGAAATAAATATTACCATCATGCTCAGAAGATATCAAATAGCTAGAAACGCCTGTCCTTGAGTCCAATTTGGACACAGGGGCGAAAATGACCATTTTGGTTCAAAACGGGGTCCGCATGTGGGCCTGCTTTGCACCAAAAAATGTGTCAGGGTCAAAGGTCTCCAAATTCGTCCAACTTAGTGTCAACAAGTCAGGAACGATGATACGAACCCAACGAAACTTCCAGAATTGGATTCTGATGAGCCGGTCACAAAATCGCCCGTCAAGTGGAGCCTGTGGGGCCCACGACACGCGATTTCGTCAACGTTCTCGGAATCGAACCAAACTTGGGTCACAGGACCAGCGTATTGCTACGAGTCCGATGGAGCAAGTTTTGTTTCGATCCGACGTGTGTACACAATGTTATGACGCATTCCAGAAAGGACGGATACAAGACGGTGTCCGCGGATACGCGTTAATTCCGGTGTGCACGCACACCCGAATCGACTTCTGCAAAATACCACACGTACGTATCAACGGCGCGCATGTATCGGTGAAGACCGCGTACGACCAAGTCGTCCCGTTTGGCGGGACGTACTCAGTTCCGGGGTGAAACAGGGCATTATTTTTTCCTGTTTTTGGATCACGGTTCGCGATCACCGCAGGACGCGATGCACCGAGCGGTTTGCATGGGTACCGAGGGGGTCATGCAGGCTACGCGTTGCAACTGACGGAATTAAAAATGGGGTTACGAGCAGAAAGTTAAGAGTACCTGAACTGGGCTCGAGAAACTGTGTTTTCTCGTGTCCGCGTGTCGAGTCTCTGTGTCCTGGACGTGTCCTGATTAGGGCACAGATTCCCTGTGTCGTGTCCGTATCCACGGTGGCCCTAGGGTGCTGGAGACTGGCCGGGCCGGCTCGCTGGAGGAGGGCGGTGCTGCGGGCGGCTCTCGAACGGCCGGAGGCGGCGTCGGGGGCCGGCGGAGCGGAGAAGGAGGAAGAGGGAGAGGGCGCGGGGGCGGCGTCGACCGGGAGGGAAGGGGGCCGGTGACTGGGCGCTGGGGCGAGGGCTGGCTGCAAGTGGAGACTGGGTGGAGGGGCGCGGGGGCAGGGCCGGTGGCGGCGCCGGAGCTAAGGGGAAGGGGTGGCCGGAGTTAGGGCTAGGTTAGGGGGAGATGGGGGAGGAGGAAGAGGGATTTATAGGGGAGGGCTGCGGGGACGAGGCTGGAAGAGGCGGAGAGAGGAGGTCATGCAGCGAGGGCCGTGGGGGTCGTCGGCGACGTGGCCGGAGTTGCCGGCGTGGGACGCGGGCTCAGAACGTGGGGGAGGAGACGGGTTCCCGCGGGTCGGGTCTGCGGGTTCGGGTCTGGCCGACCCGACCCGACCCGATAGCTAGAGGGTTTTGGGCTGGGCTCGATTGGGTTTGGTTTGGTTTTAAATAAATAAATAAATAAATAAATAAATAATAAATAATAGTTTTTAGGTGATGCAAAATAGGTCCGGGGCCCAATAAATTCCCAGAAAATTACCCTAAGTCCAGTATTTTATTTTACACCCAAAAATATTATTTTCATAATATTTTAATAGTAATTAACAGCAAATAAAAATTATTTAATTACCAAGAGCCTAGATTTTAATTACAGAAAAATCCCGGAAATTTCAGAAAATTATGAAAAGTCCAAATTAATAATTCCTGAAAATCAGGGGGCTTACAATCTACCCAACTTATAAAAATTTCGTCCTCGAAATTAAAATAAGGCATAATTTGTTAAATCCTTCACATTCGTACATAAGGTACATCAATCGCAATCTCTTCCAAAAATTTAAATAACAAAATCTATTCAAATCTATCGCGATCATTTCAAAATTAAGATAATCATTGTTCAAATCAAAATTCAACCTATTGTAATCTCTTCTCACTTTTCCAAATCATCAATATCCAAATTTAAATTGAATCCATATAATATCTTCAAGATTTAAATAACCCATATCAAATTTTACCTCACGATCTCCAACTATCATAATCTCCTCTAGAAGTAATTCGAGTCCAATATTATTCCTATTTTCACTTATAAATTTTTGTATTCTTCAACTTTTTAAATTCCATTCACATCCTCAATATTTCAAATAGGTAGTCCAACCATCAAATTTTAATCATCAAATTGAAAAATAATTTAAATGCAGTCCACCAATGTTCAAGTCTGAAATTCTATATTTTTATCCTCTAAACTCCAATTGATGATTTTACTTTCATTATTCAAAATTTAAATCATGTACCTAAGGTATACATATGGGGTCCTCAATATCAAGATTTTAAAATTCATTGATCCTCATCATCTTAATCATTCTTCTAAAATTCTCAAAATTTAAAATGGCTTAAACCTCTCCCAATCTAATCTTACTCGATCATAATCTAAAAGAAATTTCCCTCGAGTTGACAATGCACTGCTACCCAACTTGGAATTTATCCATCTATCACATAAGGCTATATACTTTAAGAAAATATTACTTAATTTATTTACTCATGTAGTTCAATCCCCAAAACTTTAATGTCGATTATATCATAGATGATATGTCCTTAATTACGGAAGAATAATCCTCAATTATGTGATCGGCCTATGGGGTATATCCAGTACTCTCTGCGTATCAAACTTTACCAAGCACAAGGTTTCGTCTTTCCGAAATAAGGGAAGACGGTGGCCAATAATAAAGAGTTCAAGGGCAGCGTAATAGAATAGAAGTATCGGGATCAAGGCGTTTAAAGAATTCAAATGGGAATTGTCAAAGCTGTTGTGGATTGAAATCCTATTTTGGTAATCCTTTGTTCGACTGCTCGTATTAGCACAGTTATGTAACCGATACGATATGTCAGACATGTCTAGAGCAAGTATATTCGTCTACTAATCACTACATATCTCAATCCACGTAAAGTAGCGTTACGAAGGGCGAATCAAGCACACTAAGGTTAGCTAGACCTTAATACACTGATTCTGAAATATATTATTGTGGGCCTCCCCAATAATACGTTTGTCATGAACAAGCTCGATAAAGAATAAGCTTGCAAAACTAGGCTATAAAATAGCAGCATAAGTCAAGGTAGTTGTGAAATATAAATGCGCTAGATCATGATGAAAGAAGTCACAGCATATTTCGAGTCCACAAGAAGTTAAGACTATACGATCTCTACAGTTATCATGCAACTTCCTTGTCTAAGTCGCTAGTCGACCAAACAGGGCAAGGACCTCTAAATTCTATTGTTTGAATAAACACTGTCGTCTTATGCTAGCATACAATTAATGTCATTCAATTACACTATCTCGATGGGTCAAGTGGACTATGTGGTACTAGGTTGTGAAGCATACTACCCAACTTATAAGAATTAAACTACTACTGTGACAGTCTTAAGAGGATCCTGCAAATAACCTTGCACATGTAAAATAGAATAGAAACTCTTATTAGGGTATATGAGGAAAGATCTTGGTATTTATTAGGGTCTCTTATTGCATTATATAGGTAAGGGTCACCTTAAGTCTTAATCATAGTGCTCATAGAACATGTGTCAATAGCGAGAATGGAAAGGTTATTAGTCTCAAGGGAAAGAGAATATAACTTGTATCGAGGTGAGGGTACAATTTACGTGATTTAACACTAAGGGGTAATCATCGGGTCACAATCTACAAGATTAACTCAAACTTATCGAACTCTAACTACCAAGCACAAAATTTTCAAATTCAAGACTACAGCTTTAATCCTAGCAAGCTATATATATATCCTAGTATAGAATAAAATCGCTTGGTCTAAAATCAGAAGGGTTAGTTGGCACGAGTTGAAAGATGAAGAGAAGCAATATAATCAGTCGTCGCACTCTAACGAGCGCTATGGTCGCAGAGAAGCAATATATGAAATTAGGAAAGGGGCTCTAGATAGCATCATGATTTTCTAAGGGAAAGTGGTATGCTAGTTGCTAGGTTTGAGGTATGATTAGGAAAATATTCTATACATTGCTCTTGGCTTTCTAAGGTACTGTCTGCTAATATCACGATACGAACCTATATCCTAACACTATCTCACTATGCACCTTAGGTTCAGTCCTAACATTCAATCTCGGATTTCTATTGGTTCCTCAAGACCGGAGTCAACATTAGGGTCCAATCTCTAACTAGCTCTTAGCAGTGCCTATACTACTTCTTAGGTCATTCATGATTATAACAAGAAATAATGGTAAATTATTCTATAGGTGAGAGACGCTAGGGTTGATTAAGCGTTCTACTTAGGGGTGTGTCAATATCCTAGTTGTACTCTTAATAAGAAGGTTACCCTACTTATCATCTAACAACAGGACTTATATATTCTAAGAGAGGCTATACTCAAGAAACTAATAGGGAAGCACATGAATCAAGCAGGATGCAATTTATCTGAATGGATTGGAAGGAGGATGAGTCATAGTCAGTATGGATGAGATCCTATACTCTAATCCTAGTTGCAGGCTTGCTCGGTCCCTAAGTTGAAACCGAACAATTTAGTCGTAGACCTGCATGGGCCACCACAAAAACCATGTCACGCCCCAGTCCCAAAATACCGAGGGACTAGACACGTGGCAATGGCCAGCAGCACACACCGATGGACAAACCCAATTTAATGGATCCATCGGGGCATGCTTAAGCTGTAATATAACAATAAGTAGGTCCAATGACAAATGTCAAGTATCTAGATCTCATCCAACAGAACAGTATAAGAACTAAATAGCAAACTGGAATAACTGTTGGAAGTCAAGTTACTGTCGAATATCCAGCAAGAAATAATACTGAGTCGGGTGGAGACAAATCCACTACCGATAAATGGAAAAATAGAGACAAGGAAATATAACTAAAACATGCTAGAAAATAACTAAGTATAAGCAGGGCCATCAACCGCAATCGTGCCCTCGTCTGGTGTCGGTCCGTAAAGTTGCGGGTGCTCCTCGTCTGCTAAATCTGGAGAATAAAACCAGGTCCTCAGAGGGACGTAACAAGATACAAAAGAATACGAGCCAAAAGTACAGTAAATGAACATGCAAGATAGACAGGAAAGTAAACAAAAGAAAGCAAACAAGACACGAGAAATTACTGCATCTAAGATGGTGGCGTACCGATGGTGCTATCAAACATGACTACTAACAATCGGGATAACCGCAACTCAATGGGAGATCACGGTCCTATAGAAGGTAGGCCAATGGGGACTCCCAATCTATAGTATAGCTCTTTCGCAGCCCTATGGGAGCTCACGAATGAGGTAGTCAAATGAACAAGTCTCTATCGCAGCACAATGGGTACTCACAGTCGAGAATGCTCAAGTGTAGTCAATGCCTAATAACAATCATCTAGGAACTAAAGAAATCAGTCGAGTCAACTCAAGGAACGTAGAGTAAACATATATCATCACAATATGACTATGAAACAAATAGTGATCCATGGGAAAGAGCAAATAAAGTACATGCACGTATAACGAGAAAATAAGACTAGAGCAGCAGGAATAAATCAAAACGCATCAAGAACTATATATGACAAGAAAGTAATCCACTGAAAAGGAAAGCATACAACAAATGTACAAGAGTTGGCAATGTATCTTGCACGACAATGTAAAAATAAGTCAAGGAAATAAGTAGCAAACTGCAGGGTTTGGCAAGGTATACTTGCCTGGGGTCCTGGCTCCAACTGTAGCTCTGGTCTTAGTGTGATCTGCAGGTACTACTCCGGTTGCTGAAATAAATATTACCATCATACAAAATCAAGCGTCCAATGTCCATTCTAATGATATTCTAGTTGATTCACCCTACTAACCTCCCAATTCCACTAAACACGACTAAATAGATAAAAATGTCCTTGTTAAGGACTTTTTTGCACTAATGTCACATCCCAGAACCAGAATATTGGAGAGCGGGGACAGACAAAGCCAGCTACTCATACCAGAGTATACTAATATCTCGATAATATGGTCACGGATGTCTAAGATATGCGAGGGTTCACTCTACAAACCATCAGGCAATTTTAGGTCATGACAATCCTAGGTGTCTCAATCACAGGCAAGCAACATGTTACAAGATTTATCATCATCACACATATAATAGTAAGGCATCCCAAACTATACATACAAAGATGATCATGAAGCTAGTTATACAAAAGAGGAGAACTAGCAAGAGTAAAGTTATACATGTTCAACTCTAGCTATAGTACATAATATGCCAATCATGTCCTGCTCTTTAGTCAAGATAACAAGTTCAGAAAAGTACGAGCTATACATGTGCTCGGTGGCTAAATGCCTCAAAAGAATAATTTATAATGATAAGTGGGTGAATGAGGAAGAAACACACTCATGCCCTCTGGTGCTCCGGGTGTTCACCATCTGGAGGAAGGTACGAGAGATCCTCGGGTCCTGCTCCAAAATTTAGTCATACAAAATCTGTGGGGTCTGACCCCAAACAACAAAGTACCACAAGAAAGTCCAACTTAGGAACTAAAACCAACATGCAAAACAAGCATCAATTATTAAAGCAGTTTATACATGAATGGAGTGGGTATAAGTAAACTTGGAGGTTAAATAAACGGGAAGGTGCAAGAACAGGACATGACTAGCAATCAACCAATCACTGCCAAGAATGTTTTACAGTTTGCTAATCATTAACTAACTAGGATTATCACAGTCCTAATTACTATCACATACAATTTAAAATTTTCATACAGCCACATGTCCTGCAGATCCTCCGGATCATCCAAGTCGTATGGGATACATAATATAATTAACATACATAGATATTTTTATTTGTAATACAACACTCGACGGTGTGCTGGAAGTGTGCCCCTAGCTAACGACGGAGAGCTCCAAATCCATAGGAACGCTAGAATGTCGGGATTGCATGTAGCAAAAAAATTTCCTAAATGATTATAGGTATCAAATCCAGTTCAATAACCTGATCAGTTTAATCAAGATTCTCGATCGTTGTGCTCGACAATCTGTCTTAAGCATGATGCAACACTGGGTACAATAGCTTGACAGGTACAATCAAAATCAACCACAGAATGATATATCATGCAATACAGGTGTTAGTAATAGCCATAATCAGGACAGTACAAGAGTCTCGAGTCATGAGTGCGTTGCGTCGAGCCACTATCCAGAATATTAGTGCAATATTTACATAAACATGGGCTTAAAATCCCAAATTTTATTACAAGCACTAACACAGGTTAAAGACAGAAAAATATCATGTACAATATCCCAATGTTAAGTTAAGAAAGCCAAACAGTTAAAATATATAGTAATAATGGACAAAATAATCAAACATGCAAGATTGCACAAAACTAGATCTTAACACATTTAGAAAACTAGGCATAACTCACTCATCCGAACTCCAAATGAGGCAATTCAAAAGATTTGGAAAGGCAAGACAAAGATATACAACTTTCATATTTTGAGTTTTACGAGATTCTCGCTACAAAAATAGCTAGATAGGCAAAAATAGTTTTTATGCGTACAAAACAGTCAAAAAGGGTTAAAATAGGCTTCTCACGTATTTTTGGCTCAAAAATAGCTCGTCTGCATATTTTTGGCTCAAAAATGGTTCATCCACGTATTTTTTTATGCAAAAATAGAATTATGTACAAAAAGTACGCAAGGGGAGGACTCATGCATAATTTTTGCGTCCAGAATTAAATTTTGCATAAAAATAAGCAAAAGGAGAGGGTTTCTGCGTAATTTTTACGTCCAGAATTGAATTCTACATAAAATACGCAAAAGAAAAGGGGTGCTGCGTAATTTTTATGTCCAAAATTGAATTCTGCATAAAATACGCAAAAGAGAAGGGGTTCGACATAGTTTGCGCAGGGAGTTCTGTGCAGTTTTATGCCAGTGATTTCTGTATAATTTTTACGCCAGCCCTGTTATTCTTCCTCACCTTACATAAATAATTCTAGAAACTTGTTTTGGCCATAACAACTCATTTCAACTCGAAATTTGATATTTCAAAAGATAAATTTGAATAAAATTTAATTCTCCACAATATGGGATAATTAGTTTTCAGAAATTTTAAGTTTTAAGAGATTAAATCCATAAAATTCGTAAAACTCTAACTTTGAAACTTATATCTACTTCAAACCGTTCATCAAAATCAAAAATGCCTAATACTAAATATCTTAAGAAACTCATAGAGCAAAACATAGACCAATAAAGTGCAAGAAAACTAAATATATGCAAAAGTACAAGTTCTTCATGGTTGGCAAGATGTACTTGCCTAAACCTACTACTACTACTACTACTATTACTACTACTACTACTACAACTACTACTACTACTACTACTACTACTACTACTACTACTACCAAAGTCCAAAACCCACGGCCAAGTCCTAGCTCTAGCTCTCGGTTTGGGAGAGGAGAGGGAAGAAGAAAAGTGAAAAGAGAAAAAAGTGAAAGAATGCAGAAGAGAGAGAGAAAGTGAATGTGTTATATATGTGGGTTTGGGTTAAGGGTGACCGTTGGATGCTAGTCAATCCATGGCACAACTCTAATATAATCTATACCACAAAATAAAACCAAGAACCCAATGGTCAATAGAATGCCTCTAAACAAAATTTATGAAAACATCTAATAGAGAATTAGGAAAGACAAGAAATAACCATAACGAAAATATACACGTATCTTAGATACGAATACAAAAATAGTGATACGAATCTCACAACCAATAGCATTATTACTAAGGACATATTATGCCATTATGTTTTTTAATCTATTTTTTATTTTTATAAAAAAAATGAGAATTGAAATTATTGTAAATTGGGATAATATTCAAAATTTTGTGTTATTGTAGCTCAGTTGATTAGGGGATACATTTGTGGACGGAATGTTTTGGGTTTAAATCTCATAAAACCGTAATTTTTTATATATTTAAAATTTTATTTGTATTTTTTTAAATACGTCTTCGATAAATATTTGAACTCTTAGAATTAGTTGCGTATTGAAAATTGAATTACGCTAGGATAGTGATGGGCTATCGATAACCTTAAAATTCTTAGGAGTCGAATACTTGGACTTTAAGAAGCGTAGGACACAAACACGAGGACACACAATAAAACTAAATTATTGAGTCATGATTATTTAGAATTCAAGGCTATTCATTGCGACAGATATTCCTTAGTAAGGTGTCTTCGTATGTCATCGTGACTTGTGACTTTAGCGCACACGGATCAAATACGTACTCTTGATTCTTGGCATGGAGTCTTCGAATCGTGGCGTGACTGTAGTGCACTCAGAATGAAACTCGTATACCGTAATACCTATCTCATGATAGTTAGGTTCATTTGGTTGTTTGTGATTGTTGGATTTATAACATGGAGAGGGGAAGAACATTATGGTCACATTGGATAAAATTTTTGTAATATAATTAACAACAAAGCTGATCATTTATGCCTTCTTCGTAAGTCCTTGTGAAGAGAGGGTGTGAGACTTAGTTCACTTTTCTATATTGTACTGTTGCTATCCTTAATTTGTCTTGTATCCGATTAAAAGTTTTTAACTCAGTCGTGCTTCGGTTAAGAACATTAATTCGATCGAGTATTTATTAAGTTTAATAAAATTAATTTATATTTTTATCCACAACTTATATAGGGCTGATCTAAGTATCGTGTCGTCCTAGAACAATATGATCTCCCACAAAATGACATTATTGCTAAAAAAGTAAGCCAGGAATGACACATATTGTTCTCTAAATCGCATTTCAAATAGAAGTGCTTGTTTGTTGTGAATTGAACGTGTTTGTGATTGTATATATGTGGCTGGAATATTAGAAATTGAATGTGTCTGTGAACTAATGTGTTTATGTTTACAATATAGGATGTGTAATGTATCTTTGGTTTGGTGGAATTGGATTATCCTTCTATTGTCTTGTCTTGTGTGTTGAAATGTGCTTGAGATTTAAGCGACTTGGAGTGTTCGAATTTGTAGACTTTGGCAGTTTGATTTGCTTAACTCTATTTTATAATATGTTACAAGATTTTAGAAATTGTATCTTTTAACAATTAAGATGATTTACTGCCCTTTCTTATCAACCGGATAGTACTTTATCCTCATTGGTTCAATCCATAATTTAACTCTCCCAACAATTCTTTCATCTGGATCTTACATGTCGTTTGACGATCTAGTATTTGTTAACTATATATGAAAGTGATTCAGAAGAGACTCTTCAGTCATATAGCATGAAGGAGAATGAGCACGAATAAAGCTGAAGTTGAAGATTTTCTTTGTACATTGTGTAAATGATACAATTTATATATCTTTATATAATTCTATTTCTGGGATTATACCTGGGTGAAGTTAGATTGTAATAAACCTTATGTTAATAGAGGTTATCTTATTAACAACTGAGTTATTGATTTTGAGCTTAGATTATCCTCCGGTATTTTCTATTCTAGAATTTTACATATGACAATTGCGAGTACGGATACTAGAGTATTCGTAAGTCGTGTAACTTGAAATATTTATTACATACTCAGCTCGTCGTATTATGAAAACAGGACATGACAAGTTAGCAAAAAAAAAAAAAATTGACTTCATGATCTTAATTCGTGTATGTACAGGACATGAAGTAAACTATACAACTGGAACCTAAGTTGAGTCTTATACGAAGTAGTTCAATAAAACCAAGTTTGGATTCGAGGTTTCTAGAGTTCAGCCCGAACCCATATGAGGTTTTTAGCTTATTGTTTGGGTCTTTTTCGTGGAGTCCATTTTTGTTCATCCACCAAAAACTATGATGTTTGTTCACCTTCTACTAAAAAATTGACACGTGTCATTTTTATCCAATGTAAAATCACTTTGGAATTGATTTTGTGAACATCGAAATAATTTTAATATTTAATTTGCCACATGTCTATTTTTTTAGTGGAAGGTGAATAAACATCTTAGTTTTGATGGGTGAATAAAAATGGACTCATTTTCAATTGTGACTTTCACCAAACTTGGTTCGAATCCGGTACACCTAAATTGATAAGAAAATATTTAAAATATATAATTATTTATTTTTTACGAAGACATGACCCCGAATGTAGGACATTTTCAATAATACTTGCAAGGCTCGTGCACTAAACCACCCTAGCTGGCTCAATATACATAATGCAATCAAAGGTAGAGTTCTTGGAATTATTTACAGTCTTAGGATTAATATGTTTGGATTTATTCTTGTTTATGTTATGTTATTTATTTTTGCATCAGTAATTTTCTCTCCTTTTAGAATCAACTTTTTGCTGAAAAACCCCATGGGCTCATGGAGCACCACTAAGTGTAAGGCCCATCTAAACATTTTCTAGCCCAATCTTAGTTCTACATGTACAAATGACATGGTCGACAGGAATGGCTAGAAAAATCATTCCAAAGAACTACTGCTAAGGAAGCTACTGACATGACACTATGAGAGAAACACACATCTATGAATGTCCGGAAGATTAAACAATAGAAGATCCAATCTCCTTTTTTTTTAAACAAGAAAATAAGATTATGTGTAATTTTTTGACTAGTGTTATAGATTTGTTCACCGAGTAGTCTGTTATTAGAAATAAAAAGGGGACTTTTGATCTCAAAAAAGTTATATAATTTATATGTAGGTTTCTATAATCGATCTAATATCTAATTTATATTTGGATTTTTGTCCAATGGTTAACTTAGTCATTCATGTACACAGATGATAAACTAAAATTATAGTGGGTATAAATATCTATCATTAAGTAAATACAAAAATTCTTACAACAATACAATTCAAACAGTTGAGTCAACTATTGGTCCAAAATTTAAGTACTAATCGAATATAAAAATTTAAATTTAAATTTTACAAAGTTTTTGAGCCATAAAGTCTAAACCCAATAAAAGGAAAAGGAGTGCATTAAGCACGTGATCAGTTGTTGCAGGCTTGCAGCACAAACTTTGGCATGAGATCCAAGTCCAAAGAATAAGGTCAACAGCCCAAGAAAGCAATGGTCCTTCACTCCTTCGAAACTGTAGTTATAAAGAAGAATATAGAACTAAGGAATCCACAGTGAAAGAGATTTTAATGTTATATTTTAACTTTAATTAATTTTTATAGTACTTAAAAACTGTAGTGGATATTCGTGCATAATTAAAAATTACTAGAAAGTTACGAGACAATCCAGATTTAGAGCGTGTCTTAGCTCGTCTATATTACTTGTTTGGCCCCCAAAAAGTAACCAAATATGAATGAAAAATAAAGAGGCAACAGATAGAGGAATTTTTTTATCAAATATGGAAGAAAAATAAAAAGATAAAAAATGGAAAAAAAAGAGGAGATTAATTTAGAGTGTTTATTTGGAGTGTATCATTGTGTGTCAATATCATAGAGACACTAAAAAAATAATAATTTATATAATTTTTAATAATTTGGAGTATGCATTTCGAGTGTCCCTATTGTGGATGCTCTAAGCTTCATTTGTCATTCCTCTCTCAATGTCAGAGGGATATATATATATATATATATATATATATATATATATATATATATAAAAGTTATGTCCAACAAAATATTGTAGTCTATGTTATGGAAACATTGTTTATGAAATTGTTACGAGACTTCCAAAAAAAAATATACATAATTTTTTCTTAAAAAAAATTTTATTTTTATTTTTTTTAAAATAGATTATTTTAACATATTGATTATTTATAAAAGATGGATTATTTTAAAAGATAGATTATTTTTAAAATATATTAATTTTAATTTTAATATCAATGTTAATTTTAATGTTAATGTTAAAAAGTAATCTAGTTTTTTAAAATAAGTTATCTTTTAAAAATAATCCATGTTTAAAAATAATTTATCTTTAAAAACAAATCTACCTTTAAAAATAATCTATTTACTTAATGTTTTCCTTTTCAACTGCACTAATGTACTCGAGTCACGACACGAAACAAATCACTTACAAGAATCCACGAGCACTAATTCGTGTGTACTATCATGTCAAGATTTTGCAAAAATATCTAAAATATATATCATAGAAATATATAGTAATAAAATGCAATAAGTTTAGAGTACTGGTCTGAAATTAGATTAAAGTCAACATACGAGACACGAATGTGTTGACACGAAATATGTTCAAAGCTAAATTCCATACATGATCCCAAATGACATATTAGATGGAAAAAAAAAACCACAACACACATTATATATACTAGTAAATTCACGTGCGTTGCACGCAATTTTTTTTTCTTATTCTAAAAATAATATATAATTATTTAAATATTTAAATTAAGTTTTATTATATATATTTTTATTCTATTTATAATTTGTTATATATTTTATTATATTTTAATTATAATTAGTTATGGATATATTTCTACTTTTGATAAAGAGACTTGGAACGGTTAGTTACATAATATTATCTAGTTATAAACAAACATCTCTTGTAACTCATGTGGTTAAGGTGAGAGATATTCTCTTAGGCTGGCTAAGTTCCGAATCCTTATAGTATTATTTAAAACAAATTTAATTTTGTTCAATATTTTTTACGTAATATTATTTTAAAAATAATAATTAATTGATGATGATATACATATGACTTAGATGACCCACTTTTGAGCCGTTTTGAAGTCTCATTATATTATAGAAGATGGAATATATATATATATATATATATATATATATATATATATATATATATATATATATATATATATATATATATTGTTAGAAAATTATTGTCTTTACTTACTGAAAATTTCAGAATACAAAAAATAAAATTTAAACAGATGTTACCGGCCTCTGGGGAAGTCGTGCACGAAGCACTGCCCTAAGAGTTTATTCGGGATCTGTGTGCAGACGTACCCGAAGCTCCTAGTGGTAAAACCCCTGCACTACCGGTATCTCGTTGCCGCACACGACTTGGAGAGAATGACTAGGACTTAGCTCTGCCCAGAGCTTGGAGATGAAGAGGAATGAACAGAATGTTGAGAGAGGTCCTGAGTAGAAGATTTTCTGATGCGATTTACAAAGAACACAACTGAATATATAAAACATTTGTGTAACGGTCAGAATTAATTCAGCCATTACACGAATGAACCTGGACATGAATAATTGTAACGGTCCAAGCCCGAACCCGAAGAGGAAATCGGATCGGCATTCGGCGCCCACAGATGTGGGCACGTACCCGCACCCGTTACGCTCGCCGAACCGAACCGAGCCGGGCGGCGGCGGCGGCGCGCGCGTGTGGCCCAAGGGATTCCCCACACAACAACTTAATAGAGCAAAGGAGAGAAAGTAATATATGTACATAGGAAGGTTTTGGTGCATCCGATGTGGGACTAAAGAAAGGGAGAGGAATTGAGCTTTTGCAAGAAACAAACAAAAAACAAAACCAACATATATATATATATATATATATATATATATATATATATATATATATATATATTATATATATATATATATTAGGTTATCTCAGGCTCTGTCTGAATCTAGTCTAGTCCAATCAAAATCTGTTTTTATCGGAGTCATGGGTCTATGTTGGATTTCAATATTTGGGTCAAAGTTCGACTTGGCCCGATTCTTTGATTGGGTTGATCCGTTCCGAACCCGGTCAACTCTAAGTCCTGGTAGGCCGGCCAGCCCGGGCCACATTACATCATGAATTATAGATACCAAATTTGTGGGATCTTGAAGTTTAATTCTACATTAACTTCCTTGCTTTTGAACATTCTTATCTTTGACTTAAGAAGAATTCTTAACAAAATTCCACACCTTCGAGTTAAAAAAAAAACGGGAACGAATGGTTGAAAAATATTGGTCCAAAGAAACATAAGAATCTAGTAAACGTAGTAAAAAAAAAAACAAACAAAAAAAAGTTGCAAATCTTGGTCCCTCTCACTGAAAGAGACCGAAGGGGAATGAAACAAAGTAGGAAGGAGCAGGGGCAAAATGGGACATCTAGTCCAGACGCACACAGAGGTGGTTACACACTCGCATGAAGGACTCATCAATTTTTTTTAATTATTAGGAACATATTGGAATAAAATAGCAGCAGGCTGGCAGGAGAAGCAGATCCTTGCCTTTGCCAACTGGTCCCCCTCACCTCACTCACTCTCCTCTCTCTCTCTCTCGTTTTCGTTTTCGTTTTGGGTTTCGGAAACAAAAGTTTCTGAAACCCAATAATAATCCCGATCCGATTCCCCCTCTCTTCTTTCGTTTCCCAGAAAGGTTAGATTTTACTCCCTCAGGTTCCCTTCTCCCTTCTTTCCTTTTATGTCCCACTCACTCACTTGCCCATGTATATGGAGGCAACTTTCTTCTTCTTCTTCTTCTTCTAGTTTCTTGATTTGAGGTTGAGGAGGAGTGTGGTGATGCTGATGAGCGACGATCTCGACCTGAACCGGCTCTTCGAGCCGGAGCCGGAGCCGGCGAAGGACGCGCTCCGCCGCAGAATTCTCCAGCACGAGATCGTTTTCAGGAGCCAGGTAGTAAGCTTTCTTTTCTCTAGATTTTGTGTTTTCTTTGTATTTCTTTTTCTATTTTGAAGAATATTTGTTGGTTTGATCAGGTTCGCGAGCTCCACCGGCTTTACTGGACGCAGATGAACCTGACTCGAGGGGTCGATCCGAAGGAGGAGGAGGAGGAGATTTGGGTAGTAAGAAAAATTTGGAAACGTGTTAGTTCTTGATTCTGTTTTGTTTTTACTGATAGAGAATTTGTTTTTTTCTTATCAGGTGGTGTCCGACTCCGAGAAGGAGAAGGAAGTGGAAGGGAGATTGATCGACTTGAACGAGATCAGTCCTCCTGCCGGTGTCGACAATAACTTGCACTGTTACGAGGTTATCGATCTGGAGGAGCCTGCCGAGCCCGAGAGGAACGCAGGAGCTAATCCCGTTTCCTCGGCGAGGAGGAACGAGACTCCGCTCGTGCGTGGGCACGGCGAGAGATGGAGAGAGCGGACGGCTCCCTATTCTCGTTCGGGTGAGTTTTATCTTCTTCCTATAGACGGCTTGTTTGAAACTTGTGGGACATTAATTTGCAGAGTAGAGATATTTAATTATGTTAGCTGGGAACTAGACTATCAATTGTCCTCAATGGAAGGTCATAGCATGCTTTTTGTCTCCATATTTGTGTGTTTGTACAAGGCTCCGGCTCCACTCGATACATGATGGCTGGTTCTTTCCCCTTTTTGTTTTCCCAATTGGCGTTATTTGTGCGACAAACTACTAGTGGAATGCATTGTTTATGTGATCGAGAGTTACTTTTGACTAATTTCCATGAGTTCCTTGTTGGCATTATTAATTAGTTCTGTACCCCATTAGTGTCACTCGATGTTCTAACTAACGAATTGCCTTTCATGGTAAGTACCATGATCAGTCTTCGACATGGACACGAATACGACACAACACACAAGGACAAATCGACATGGAATGGAGCTATTTTTGGAATGTCCGGGTTGTGTCCAATATGTGTCCGACACGACCCATATTTTTGGTGTATCCGTGCTTCCTAGCTTCAAAGTAGTGGATATTTGTACATTTTATTTTCATTATCCTTAACCCAATTAGTAGGGTCTTCCAGTTCCAGAGCGAAGGCCTCTAAGATTGGTTATGTTTTTCTTGGCTTCTTAGCCTTTATAAATGGTTTCTCAATCATAAAAAGTTCAGCAAGTACGAGTAAGCTAGCTTTATACATTGCTTTACTTTATGCAATGTATAATTGAGCCCATTCTACGTATGCCCTTTATGTTTAGTTGAGATTTCTTCTACATGCATTGCATTCCATGAACAAGGCAATTGGGGTTTACACTTTACATATTATCCATTACTTTTTCCTGGCTAACTGTGTGATTATTAGAAACATGAAAGACCATAACCAAGGGCTTTGGGGCACAAAGAAACAGGAGAGAAGACCATTACCGACAGGTCTCTGAAAGTTCTGATCAGCTCTACCGACATCATAGGGTCACTGTCAATATGAGTTTTTTTTGGGTAAAAGAAATACAGTTTTTTAAGTATTCAGTCATCCCTTCTTCTTCTGTTTTATCCTTGATCTTTACCGATTGCATATGCTCATTCGATAAATGAGCTTTCATGTATATCAGACGATTGTTATGTTTCAGTAGAATCAACTGAAACATCTCAACATCAATCGCACAATCTTATCAATTTCCAAAAAGTCCATTTACCTGTGTCTTGAATATTTATTTTGTCATAAAAAACCGCTATATTCTTCCAGAAAGGAATATTCTTTCATGTATATCAGACGATTGTTATGTTTCAGTAGAATCAACTGTGAATCCAGAACAGATGGTCCTAGGAAAATTTCAGTAGCTAAAATAGCTGAATTTGTGTTATGAAATTTCTGCTTGATATATTGGTACTAGCGATGAATGATCAGCAGTTTAATAGTCGATAATGGTTTTCAAATGCAAAACTTATAAGCTTCTACCAACCCCAAAAGGGTTTTCAGGCCCCTATTTTTCTTTCAGAGCCTTTCTTATCATGCAGTTGTTTTTCTTGTCATACATGGAAAAGAATATTCGGAAGCTGAGATTGTGCAAACTTAACGATCCGATTTCTGCCCCTCTTTCGAGATGAGCATATGCATTTTCAGTAGGATTTGTAGGTTACAACAGAATAAATGGTCAGTGCTGATTGGACTTTGTTTTAGATACCATCAATTCTACAAAGCATTTGGAAGGTAAAATTCGATTGCTAATCAAGAGGTTCTGCTGAATCTCTAAGGTGATTTAATGTAAAATTTGCCATTGTTTTTCAGATGTCTTCTTCCTGCTCTTGTTTGGACTACTTTGGAGTTATATATGCAACAAAGGAGTTATGATCAGATACGAAAGAATGAGCAATAATATACATTCTTCATTCATTCACTGTTTGATCATATACATGAAAATTTTGCTCCAACAGCTTGGTCGGAAGTCTGGATTTGTTTAGATCTGCCACAACTTTTTTTTTTTTTGACTATTTACTCGATGCCTAGTCACCAACTCATTTACACTATGTTTTCATGTTAATTTCAAATTATCAAATACCTAAAGTTTTTTTTTTTCTATTTATGATATATTTCTGGGGTTTCTTTGAATGGCTGTTTTATTTGTTAGGTTGACTTAATATGGCATTGTTAGTCCATTGCCTAACAGGTTCAGTTAAAGAGATTTTCAATGGACTAAGATGGTACTTGCTATGTCTTCGATAATACACGCGCATTTCCAGTTGTTGTCGTACACATGTAAGACATGTATTTAAAAAATAAGAAACAATATTGCACAAGTACATTTATTGGACATGAGAGAGGAGGGTGGGGTTGCTGAGGGGCATGAGAGACGGAAAGTAGCAACTTAGGGTTTGTGTTAGATATGAGGAAGAAGGCGGGGGTAGAATAGTCTTTTTATTTTTTAAGGGTGTACGTTAACAAGTTACAATTGATTAAAGTGATATAAGTGTAAAATGCCTATTCTTTTATAGATTTATCTATCAGAAGAAGAAAGAACACCGCCAACAACTCCGCTTATGTCATTTGGTTTCTCGTGTGTTCTTGGTAGGATGCCAATGTGTAAAGCATCATACTTAAATTATGAATGCAAGTCGAACTTGATCAAAGATTGCACGGTACACCACAATTGTAGATAGTTCAGCAAGACTTTTATTAGTTCTTGTAAGTAGCTTAGATAGCGTTCCTCATGAATGGTTTTTCTTTTCGGATTCTTTTTTTCCGACTTGGTTCCTCATTGGTTTTTTTTGTCCTTTTGGAGTGCTCCTTTCGCTCATGCCTATGCATGCCCTCATAAGAGTATAGAATTTTCCCCTGTTCATTAAACATCGACAAATAGCTTGTAATAAGTTGTTTCATTAGTGTCTGTGGGATCGTGGCCTATTGGTTACGATGGGGGCTCCCGTGGGGATGGGCACGGTTCGAATCCCACCTTGGGAACTTAGTTCCTAACCAGGTGGAAAGGACATCAAAAAGAAGAAGAAGTTGTTTCATTAGTCACTAATAAGAAATGCTTGAATACAGCGTCCTGAGAAACTGTCAGTAAGTAAGAATCTCAATGTGAACTTGTGGAGGTATGCACGTATATGTTGGCTATCTGTTATTAAAGTATCACACAAATTGTTGTGCTAGTGAAACCATGTCTCCTTCAACAAATAGAAGAATGGATAATGTGGACTAGGAACAACCAAGAAGTTTAGAAAACTGAAACAAAACAGACAATAACAAATCCTCAAGTACGTACAACATTTTTCATTACCTACATAAACAATTATTTCTTCAAGTACTTGTCATCAGCCTTATATATTACCTTCATTTCTTTCTTTATTAGTTGGTTCAAAATGTAGGACATGACAGATAAAGTAGAAAGAGAAAAACAGTTACATGAATACGTTAAAGGCTCTCTGTTCCAATTGTGTATTGTTCCTACCTTTTCATCTCATGTGGATAGTGGATACACACATTAAGGGTGCTCTTTTGGGTTGTTATTGGGTTGGATGTAGGTACTCGTACTCTCGGGCCCATTAGTCTTACGTATCCATGTTTTGGAGCCAGCCCTACCACTATAGGCTTCATGTCCATTTTGGTCTTTGTAGTTTGCTACAATCCATATTAAGAAATACTAAATGTTATATTTCTTTTTTCTTTTTCTTTTTTGCATTGGGATCAGGTTAGATTTATGTGTAACCGAACCCTACCAACCCATTTGAGGACCAGAACCTACCCACCCAAAGATCGGCACGGGTCTTGTTCGGATAAGACCCGGTTGGGGCTGGGTATTGTCGGGTTCAAGTAACAGTCCTAACTGTAGCCTAAACATCGTGTGTGGGTTGAACAAGTTTTTGATTCTTTCAACAGTATACGATTGGGATTAACCAAGTCATCCATGCCAATTTAATTATACTCTGGAGAACTGAATTGTGATTCAGTTAATGAAGGAAAAAATGCAACTGATACCGATGCCATAATTACCAACACTTTCTAAGTATGACATTTTCCATTAGATACCCACTCCATGATATATTGATATCTGCATGTCATAAGACTCATAATCTGGTTCATTTTAGCAAATATCATAACTACCCAACATCTGCATGTTCGTTTTAGCAATTCAACTTAATGTGTACACTAAAACATCCAAGAAATTATATACTTGTACAAATACTAGGCTCAGTCTTAATGAGTATTCTCGATTAACCATTTGTTTATAACAAGCAACCTTTATGTATGTATATATGTATGTATGTATGTATGTATGTATGTGTGTGTGATGTGATTATTGCTTTTCCAACCTTGATTGGGTATTTGAATTCCTCCTTTTGTGACTTGGGTTCAAATATTTTTGTCATGCACATGATGGATGATGTCTCACTAAAGTATGTACAATGATTGCATGAAGTATGCTTGACCACCATTGACTGCACTTTCCTCATTTCTGAACCTTTTGTTTTTTGGAGGCTCAAACTTCAGGACACCCTTATAATACCACCTTGTAAACTGCTGATCAACATCCTGCACCTTTTTTTTTTTTTTTTGAAGTCACTATGGATTGCACGCTTTTACTCAGCCCTCATGCAAGCTCTTTTTAACATATTTCGTCAATTTTGCTAAAAGTTAGGGAGGAGGAATATGCATTAAGATGTTTCGGAAATATCATGTCTTTTGCGCGTCTTAACGTACCATAGAGATGAATGCAATTCTCTACAACAATTTGTGTCATCTTACCTCTCATGTAAGACCCTTTTCCAGTCTAGAGGAACTTGGATGATGCTCCTTGGTTGCGTGCGCTTAAAGCCTTAAACTGCAAAACTAAGAAGGCAGGACTTCTATCTTGTTAACTTGCTCTGTAACTTTCTGGAAGTGCCATCTCTTGTTGATACTTCATAGTTGCCCAGAAGTAACATCACACCATCGCAGTGGTTGACATTAGGTTGACAGATGTTCATAAAAGCTATCAGTTCATTTGGGGACCTTTCTCTTTCTTCGTAGCAGATCCCATTCTAATGGGAAAAAGCTTGGATGGTGGGAATATGTGGTTATATTTCTTTACCTTGGAGGACATTCTATTATGCCTTCCCCCATTCCCAGCCATAGACGGGTAAATCTATCTTCAACGGTTGCCCCGACTGCTTTGTCTTTCCTAGGAGTGATTCCTACCATTATCCCACGTCCCTTGTCTTTACCGCTTTAGCAACTTCCATGAATTCCTTGTCTACTTTTCATGCATTTTGAACTTTCTAAAGAAGAAGACAGCCTCTGTGCTCCCAGAGAATAAGCAACTCAGTAGAAGGAAGCTAATCGTTATTGAATCAGCAAAAGAAAACATTTTATGGTACTCATCTTCAATGGGAAATATACAGTTGTAATGGCATAGGAAGAGAAATTTCAAAGGGAAATCTACAGTTGCAATCGTATAGGAAGAGAAGGTTGTTGCTACCTTTTCATTCTCTTTTCTTTTTTAGAATAAACTCCAGTCACATGCTATATCACCTTGGGTCTTGGGTCCAGGAATTCCCTCCCTGCCAAAAAAGTCTTGACGAATGTGATTCCCAACCTTTGGTACCTTGTCATCTTCTTAAAAGAAGCTAAGAAATATTTTGGTTATAGCTCCTTGGACTATGTTGGTTGAATGTTATGGACAAATTTCTTAAGCTTCTTCATTTTGCAGTTGATTCCATTGAAGATGAAATCATTTTTAGTCCTTTTTCATATACTCTTTATTAAAGTGGTTAAGGATAGGTAAAAACAGAAAAACATGAATGCAACTTCATTGAGGAAACAAATATCTGTGAACTAGCAGATAGTTTATAGCTTAGAAGCCAGAAACTCCTAGGAGGTCAACGAATCTTAGTAAAAATTTCGATTCGGCAGTTCTTACTTGGGAGCTCGTTTCCCCGACGACAGGAGCTCGTTTCTCCGGCGACGGGAGCGTGTTCCCTCGCCGACATGAGCGTTTTCCATAATATGACCATAATTTTAAAAAGCGAAGATAAATTTTGGGAATAAAGTTAGAAAAAATTTAATACACGTACATCAAAGTAAAAGTAACAAGAAACTAAAGATTACTTACCTCGACATCGTAAAAATCACCATGTGAATGATCTTTTTATAACTTTGAACTGAACTTTATAAATTCTAATAAATATTAGGATATTTATAAGTTTTGATAACAATAATTAATAAACATAAAAAATTTATTAGCGCACGATCCTATCACGCTCCCAACTTTAGACTTTTCTAAGTAGTCGCTTTCCCTCGCTCCCGCTTCTGCCCCTGCTCCCGCTGCTGGCTTCTAAGGTTTATAGTGCTCTAGAATTGCTTTTAGTCTAGCACAGAGAAGTCAGAGGATATGCATTGTTCTCATTATGTTCTTCCGTTCGGGCATCCTTCGCATCATTCTTGTTATACTTCCCTTTGAGCAGTTAAAGTATTGTTGTTATACACCTTCCTGTTAGATTCACTTCATGCTTAGTCTTTTCTTGTTTCATGTTTCATCACAACTAGTGCTATATTCTGCTTTGGTAAACGTTCTAGTTTTTAGTGCCCTTCTTAATTGTAGTTGACGCCTATGTGTCATACCTTTATCCAGTCATTGTATTATTACTTATATTTAAACTTTTTCTTATTTATTTGTTTGCAGGATTTTGTGAAACCAATGTTGCTGCTTCTATTGATGTGTCAACTGACTTGAACCAGAAACAACCACCACCTTCATCAAAACCACTGCTTATTGACCTTAACATAGCTCAAAATGATGAATCTTCTCATGATTTCAACAATCCTATAATGACCTTTACTTCTCCATCCTCAAGTTCATCAGTCATTCAACAAGAAATTTGGAGAGATCAAGGCAGCAGTTCTAAAGTAACCTGTGATATACTAAATCCTGATGCTCCAAATCCTGCTTTGGAAAGTTCAAAGGGGAAGAATCATGAGTGGTGGTTACATGGTTGTCAGTTAGATAATTCAAAGGTTAGAGAAACCATCCAGAGTCGCAACGATGAGGGCGGCAATAAGGTTGAGGGATCTAATTCTATTGGTTCAGCAGAATACCCTGGAAACCTAGCTGAAGAATTTTCTAGTTCTAATGCAGGAGTTCGAAACAACACCGGAATAACAACATTGTCATCCACCAAGTTCAGTAAGACAATTGGAGAGAATGCAAACTCATCATCTGGTAAACAGCCCTCTATCACTTATAGTGACAGCAGAAGGCAGGCTTCGATTACCACGTCCAACAATGAATTAGAAATAAAGCAAGCGAATCATGGGAGATATGAAGAGGATACTGTGTCGAGCCATGCCATAGCTCAAGTTGAGAAGGAAGATGCCCCTGTTACGAAATTTCCTACTGGAAGCAAGTGCAATAGCATGACTTGTGGAAGCTGTGACACCAGTTCACAAGACAAAAGTGTTGGGGAAAATTCTGGAACAACACATTTGGAATCTCGGGCTCCTGAACAAATTAATCCGCATCATGAGGGTCAAGCAACAGAAATGGACTATGCAGTCACCGGGGCAGCTGAGGCACTTGTACGTATTGCCTTGGAGAAGTCATTCTCTCTTGTGGACAAGTCTGGCAATACTGCACCAACCATGAACATAGATGATGAAGAAGAAGATAGGAGTGACGAGCCTCAGTATTCCTCTGATTCTTTCGCGTCAATGACTCTGGAATTATCTGAGATCAAAAGCAAATACATAATGCCGACAAAAGAGTTTGAGAGCGGAGCAGGAGATGATGCTAGGGTTAATAAGCTTAGGAGGGGAAGGGGGAGGAGAAGAGCGGTACAAGATTTCCAGAAGGACATCTTGCCTGGGATGGCGTCTCTCTCGAGACATGAAATTTGTGAAGACATGCATAGTATAGGGTACGAGCTCAGGAGGAACGGGTCAAGAAGGACCTGCGAAGACAATTGGTTTGTGCCTGCTAGAAGTAGGTGGTCCAGGCGCTATTCTACCTGCCGGAGGCACTGATTGCTGTTATTTCAGAGGATAGTAACTGAGAACATTGTGTATAGCCCATAGGGTTTATAACAGAGAACAAAAACAGAGAGCTAGCTTTCCGGTGAGCATTGAACACCATGGAACTCGTCAAATAGTTCTGTCAATATACATATATTTACTAAACTCTATTGAGCACTTTTAGTTCAATACATTTCTAATGCGGTGAAGGTAATTTGGAGGTTTTAATGATTTCTATGCTCAATTTACTGGCTGTCTAGTCCGTCCCCCCCCCCCCCCCCTAGGTAATTTCCTGGATAAAGAAATCCATTTTCATTTGTCTGGTTTGTGAATCAGGTTACTGTTAACTTTCTTGAGTATCCCAGTTTGTGATGTATTTATTCATCAAGGAGTGTAAAATATGTGTTTCTGAATCTATTGTATTATTGCTGTCAGTCATGATCAGCAGGCTAGGCTGTAGTCTATATTGATCTTGAATGCAGCCTCTCTCCCTCGAATAGCAAAAGCCAGGAATCTGGGCTCCAAGGGTCACTTGCTTTTTTTCCTTTTGAACAAGCAATGTCCAAATTTATGAGTGTAAGGTGATGTCTTAACTAGCTTTTGTCAAGTGATCATATGCTTACTGTCACATATTTTAGACAGGTCCTTAGGATGTACAGTTTCTTCTTGCTTCATTATTTGTATACTTTAGTACAGATTTCCATGTACGGATCCAAATGGAACTTGTCTAACTTTTGATGTCTCTGGATCCCTTATATAGGGCTAGTTTGGCTCCATTTGAAATGGAACATTTGTTTGTCGTTACCGGCGGCTTCATAGCCAAAAGTGCAAATGATATTTTTTTGTTAATCCCACAAGGCAAATGATATCTTTTTGGTTAATCCAACCTTCTGTTGTTTTCACCCAAAAAAATGGCCCAAGACAGAAAAAAAAAAAATCTTTCCTAGGGCTGCAATTAAAGCCAAATCGCATGTTCAAGTTTGGTCTTTTTAGGGTTGGTCATTATCAAGCCAAGTTCGAGTTCGATGTCTCATGCACACGATTTTCACTCTACTAAGATAGCTTTGCGTAGTCTATCAATCCAGGAGATTATTTACGAGAAGCCTCCGGAATATTATAGACTTGCATGGACTCTCTGTAAGGATTCCTTGGATATTCCTTGGAACCTTTTTGAAATATTCATTGCATCTAGAAACTTCACGACGTTCCTACCATTTCTAGAAGACTAGATATTTTTCATGGTTGTAAATACTTTTCTTATTTACATTCTAGATATCTAGGATCTAAAAAGTTCTACCCATTAGATTTAGGACTCTGGCATAATCCTAGCCATCAATGTAAAGTCCTTGATATTATATAAGGGGGAGATTTCATTTGTTTCTAACCACCAAACACTTGTATTCTTCTCTACCATAGTGAAAGTTTGGAACTATCCAATTTTTCCTATTTAGCTCTATATTTTCTATCGCATAGTGAATTGAGCACAACTGTTTCCTCAAAGATGGGTGGCTTTGAAACGACACCATGTGCTACTTTCTAGTCATACAATATGGGTATCTCTCCAACTTCGTAAGCTTCAAACCTGGAAGCACCTTCCAATTTACAAGGTAGTTCATTCTCTTATCATTAATATGACTGGACCTCCTATGTCACAGCTCGGTGAATGCATCATCCTTGACAACATTTACATGTTGTACTATACTTTGTGTATTCCCCTCTATAATAGAGGTTAGACCTTTTGCTCCCCCTGGTAGCAACCATCGAACCCTTCGTCAGCTTCTACTGATCATTTATGAAGAGACTGAAGATCCCTTCATAATCCAGCTTTCCAACCGATATGTGATTGAACCAGATATCATGTTGGGGACATGACGAACTCCCTTGAGTAGCTTCTATGTTGGTCTCCAATGACAAATGCCTTCTTCGTTGCCCGTCTTCAAAACCCTATAGTCATCTGTTGTGTAAGTGACAAACAATGTCCTAACATGAGACACATGTGTTGAAGCTTCTGAGTCCACGAGCCAACTATTACAATCATAAGCGAGGTTCATTGTCATCTTATCACTTGTGATAATGATATCACTTCCATGTACTGAAGCTGTTATTGTTGTGCTCTTGCTTTGCTTCTGCTAGTTCTGTTGGTGTTGTTTCCTTTGGACTAGTAAAGATAGTCCCACATTGGCTATACCACCAAGTGGGTATCTCAATATAATAATTTGTATGAGTTGAGGTGTGCACATGGGGTGTGGTGGGGCACATGGGTGCCATGTGGGGGTGTTTTCATAGGAGGAAAAATGATTAACTTCTCGTGAAAGCATTTATGCTTTTTGTCATGCTCTTGGAATTATTTTTATAGGAGCTAAGCCCAAAAAGGGTTTAGCGACTCGAACTCGGACTCGGGCTCGGGCTCAAGGGCGCAAAGTGGCACTTTGTTGGCGCACTTTGCACTTAGCACGTCAGCATGAGCTGGCCGCTCTTTGTACTTAGCATGTCAGCAACAACACTTTGCGCTCGGATATGCGGTGGCCTCATGAGCTGGCCGCATGTGTAGCCGAATGTGCTGGCCGCATGTGCGGTCGCATGAGCTGGTCGCATGTTTGGCCGCATGGGCGGCCGCATGCGCTGCCGCATGGACTGCTGCTACGTGAGTGGCCGCATGTGAGATTTCTTGCGTGGCCGCTGCTGGCCGCATGGGCGTCCACATGCGCTGCCGCATTGACTGCTGCTGAGTGAACGGTCGCATGTGAGGTTGCTTGCGTGGCCTCTGCTTTCAAAAATATTTGAAAGGTTATGGAAAGATATGGACTGTTATTCAGATCCATTTTTTGTGGAATTTGAATTAATTCGTGCCTATCTTTTAGGAATTCACAATTAATTTGTTTCTATCTTTCCATAACTAATGGGCGGCTAGGATTTCCACCCTCTCTTTATAAATACTATTTTCGTACCTCTTTGAGAACTTAATTCAAAAATCAGGAGACGAAGAGAGTTGCTTCTGCCGCCGCCATTGGAGTCCAGAAAGTTCGTGCGAGTCCGGAAAAGAGGTGACAACGAGCGTTTCAGAAGTTCTATGTGAACTTGTTGGTTCCTGGAAGCAGATCGTGTGGGAGCGAATCTTGCTTTGAGCACCGGTGATCTTCATCACCCCAACAAGCAAATTTTCTTCTTCTCATTTCTCTTCTACTAGTTGTAATTTCGTTTTATCCGTCTGCAACTGTGAGTGCAAGGAAGAACGCGGAGTTTATTTTTTCTGATTCCTTTGTAATCGAGCAAGTTGTAATCATGATCATTATATAGTTCTTCGTGGAAATCGAGAATAGGTTAGAGTGGAAACTTTTGTGTGAACCTCTGATTTCGACCACGCGTTCTTCCATCTTTGGTTAAGCCTCGACAATAACAATCTCAAAGCAAGATTCGAGTTAGATGGAGAACCGATCAAACCTTCTCGATACCAGCTTTTACAAACTTGAGAAGTTTGATGGCGAACACTACAACATTTGGAAGAGGAAGATCTCCCTGAATCTTCGTCTTGTCAAAGTTGCTTATGTGTTGGTTGATCCTGAACCTACCATCTTTGAAGATGGAGGAGAGATCGAAGTTGGTGTGGCACAGGACGCGTACTCCAAGTGAAAGGAGGACAATGGTCTCTGCAGGCTGTTGATCCTTAATGCCATGGACGACTCGATGGCAGAGTCCTATAACAAGAAAGAGAAGGCAAGATATATCTGGGAATCACTTGAGAAGCATTAAAAAATTGACGAAAAATGTCAAAAATCTATCTCGTCGAGAAATTCTTCACTATGCAATTTGAAGATGAGAAGGTAATGCTACCACAAGTCAAGAAACTTTTGAAGATGCAGCAGAAACTGGAGGAAGAAGGCATGAAGTAGGAAGACAAGTTCATGGTAGGGGCTATAGTCACCAAACTTTCTCCAGGCTTGATCAACTTTAAGACTGACATGTACCGTAAGAAGATGGAGATCCATCTCGAAGATCTTCTTCACTGGATTCACATAGAAGATGGAGCCAGGAGGAAATTGAAGTTGGACTTCCTGTCCAAGCAGTTGAAAAAGGCCAACTTGATACATGCTGGTGATTCTAGGGAGGAAGCAGAAGGCTTCTCACAGCAAGAAAAATGACTTCACCCATCTGAAGGTGAAGTCGGCCTCGTTTAAGCCAAAGCCAAAGACCAAGTCAGAAGTGATTTGTTTTAACTGTGGCAAGAAGGGACACTACCGGAGTGACTGCAGATCCAAGTCCAAACATACAGAGCAAGGTGAGCCTAACAAGGTTGCTCTGATTGTGCAGGTTATCACGACTGGTGTCGACACCGACTGGTGGGTGGACACTGGCGCAACCTGCCATGTTTGCTCAAAGAATGAGTTGTTCACCACCTACAAGCCTATATCTGAGAAGGTTATGGTGGCGAACCAGGCACAAGATGAAGTAGTTGGGACTGGAACGGTCGTACTAAACCTGACTTCTGGGAAGTCGTTGACGCTTCATGATGTGAAGCATGTACCGATGATAGCCAAGAACTGGTCTCAGGAAGTCTGCTCTGCAACGCAGTCTTGAGGATGGACATCAATGCTGGACAGATGTTGATGTCCTACAAAGGAACATACTTCAAAAAATTATTTTGTACCGAAAGGATGTTTAAACTTCAACTTGTAATTCCTGCCAAAATGATAAAATACAGTCTCTTCTTCTGGTTATTCTCTTCAGTTATGGCATAATAGACTAGGACATGTTCATTGTAAAAGAATAAACAAAATGTCTAGTCTAGGGATTATCTCCAAATGTGGGGGTAAGAAGGTGGTGAAGTGTGAAATCTGTGTGCAAACAAAGATCACTAGAAAGCCATTCAAGTGGGTTAACCGAAGCACATATCTTCTAGAGTTGGTACACTCAGATATCTGTGACTTCAAGCAATTCTCCACAAAGGCCAAGATGAAGTATTTTATTACATTCATTGACACTACTCGAAGTATACGTTCGTCTATCTGCTCAAGTCAAAGGACGAAGCATTCAAGAAGTTCAAGGAATTCAGGGCTAAAGTTGAACGTCAGACAGGGCAACAACTCAAGAGACTTAGAAGTGAACGAGGGAGGGAGTATAGGTCTATTGAATTCGCATCGTTCTATAAAGAACATGAAATTGTCAATGAGACGACTGCTCCGTATTCTCCTCAATCAAATGGAGTAGCTGGGAGAAAGAACATGACGTTGACTGAGATGGTGAACTCAATGCTGTTGACTGCGGGTCTTCCAAACTGCTGTTGGGGAGAAGCTGCGTTGATGGCTATGTTCATTCTGAATAGAGTGTCGTACACAAGTTCCAATGTCACTCCTCATGAACTCTGGTTCAAAGTCAGACCCAACTTGAATGTCATTCGAGTGTGGGGATATCTGGCATATGTGAAGTTCCCGGACTTTAAGATACAAAAGCTGGGTACGAGGACTACGAAGACCATCTTCCTGGGTTGTGCTGAGAAGAGTGATATTCGAAGGTTTCTTGATATAGAATCAAATTACATCATTGAATCTCGCGACGCAGAATTCTTTGAAGATAAATTTGCAAGGCACAAGAACGTTGTTATCACGGATATTTCAGATAATAACGTGGGTACATAGGAGGCTAACGCTTTCAAAGAAGATATAGTCCAAGAAGAAATTGCCATACCAGAGACAAAGTTCGAACCAGAACTCGCATAACTGGTGTATAAGCGAGTGAGGAGACCGAAGGACTTCGGAGAAGATTTTGTCACCTATCACGTGGAAGCAGATCCGCTTACCTATGATGAGGCAATGAAGACCAGAGATGCTGTCTTCTGGAGGGAGGCTATCAATGATGAGTATGACTCAATAACCTCCACCAATACTTGGGTGTTGGTCGATCTGCCTGAAGGAGCTAAACCAATCGGATGCAGATGGATCTTCAAGAAGAAGATGAAAGCCGATGGAACTGTTGACAAGTTCAAGGCATAGTTGGTGGCCAAAGGATTTTCTCAGAAGCAGGGGATCGACTACTTTGACACATATGATCCAGTAGCGCGAATAATGACCATCAGGTTGTTGATTGATCTGAGTGCAATTCATAAGCTAGTTATTCATGAGATGGATGTTAAAACAATATTTCTGAATGAAGAGTTGACCGAAGAGATTTACATGCAACAACTAGAATGATTTGTCGTCAAAGGACTTGAAGACAAAGTCTGCAAGTTGGTAAAATTACTATACGGTCTGAAGCAAGCTTCCAAGATGTGGCATGAGAAGTTTGACAAAGTCATAAGGTCAAACGGCTACAGAGTTAGTGAGACGGACAAGTGTGTTTACACAAAGTTCGCTGACGGGAGATGAGTCATCGTTTGTCTGTACATGGACGACATGCTGATCCTATGTACGGATCTAGCATGTGTCACTGAGACAAATAAGTTCCTCTCATCTAAGTTCATTATGAAGGACTTAGGGTAAGATGATGTTATCCTCGGGATAAAGATTATCTGGACGGACACTGGAGTGGCACTTTCACAGTCCCATTATATTGAGAAGATGCTCACAGCTATGGATATCAGGATCTTTCAGGGATCGATACTCCGTATAAGTGGGACAAGAAGCTGAAGCCAAATCCTAGGGAAAGCGTCAGGCAGCTGGAGTATTCAAGCATCATTAGGAGTTTAATGTATGCAACAACTACCACAAGGCCTGACATTGCTTTCGCCGTGGGGATGCTGAGTCGATTCACGAGTAACCCATGTGTGGAACACTGAAAGGCTGTGAAGAGAGTGATGAGATATCTCAGGAGGACTCAGAAGTATGCGCTGCACTACTGTGGGTATCCGACAGTAGTGCAAGGCTTCAGTGATGCAAGTTGGTATTCAGAAGTAGAGAGTGAAAGGTCCATATGAGGATACGTCTTTTCCATGGGTAGAGCTGCTATATCGTGGAAGTCGAAGAAGCAGACTATGCTCTCTCATTCCTCAATAGAATCTGAGTTTTATGCACTGACAGCTGTAGCAGATGAAGAAGAATGGGTTCAGGAGCTCATGTATGATGTTACATTGGTTAGTGCGCAGATTCCGACGGTACCGATATACTGCGACAACCAGGTGACCACAACAGTAGCATCAAATGACCTTTTCAATGGTAAGAAGATGACTGTGTGGTTGAGGCACATGACAGTGAATGATCTAATAAAGACTGGAGTACAGGAAAACCTGGCGGATCCGTTCACCAAGGTTCTCAAGCGTCAGCTGGTCGAAGACACAACAAGAAAAATGGGCTTGAAGACATTATGATATTGAGTCTTTGTAATTCTACCATAAAGTTTTATTCTATTAGTTTAAAGAGAAATCTACTAGGCATCTAGCTTTTGGTTCAAAGAATGACCATTGACTGGGAGAATATCAGTTACAGTGGGTAGTCCTTAGGGACATTATGGGATACGTACCCGGAACCATTGGGGTCTACTATTTGTTCTTGAACAGAACATTTTCTATGGGAGGATGGCTTTGATGCTTTAATGAGTTCTCGGACAGACTGAATGTCCGGTTTGCATTACAGGAAGCATGTAGTTTCAGCACTACAAGAAACTTGTATCCCATGCTACAATGGCGTGACACCACAGAGGTAAAAGATGTAGATCCTCGGCATTGAGTTATGTCATAGTGGCGTAGCACCGCACATAGACATGTAGCCTAATACTGTAGAACTAAGAGTGGTATGCAGCAGTACAAAGAGGTCGATGACCTCATGTTACAGTGGTGTGACACCACATATGTAAAAGATGTAAGTCCTCGACAGAAAGCCATGTCATAGCGGCTTAACACCGCAAGGATGCGCAAGGCTTCATGCTGGGTAGTTTGGCACTACAAAGAGGCTAAGACCTCATGCTACAGTGGATGACACAACATGAGGGAGTGAACCTCGGCTTTAGGCCATGTCATAGCGGAGTAGCACCGTAAGGAAGCGCAAGTCTTCATGTCAAGGACTCTTTAAAAGAACTCACATACATTGTATGGAAATAGATACATGTCGTCTCTTGAGGAAAAACTTGTAGACAACCAAAATATATACACCGAAACCAGGCGTGCACAGGGCCTTCAATGTGCAACCGGAAGCACAACTGATGTCATTATGTGAGTGAAAAGAATTACAGCTATGGTGCATAATTCAAAGCTTAGTCCATTCTTGTATCATACTGCTATTTGACCCATGCAGGAAGATTCAACTCGAAACGACATCTATCCTAATGCATGATGGACAGTCACTCTGGGGAACGTTCAACCCATATATATATTAAGATATATGAAGGATTGTTGGTGTTATTTTCTTTGGACTAGTAAAGATAGTCCTACGTTGGCTACACCACCAAGTGGGTATCTCAATATAATACTTTGTATGAGTTGAGGTGTGCACTTGGGGTGTGGTGGGGCACCTGGATGCATGTTTGGGTGTTTTCCTAGGAGGAAAAATGATTAACTCCTTGTGAAAGTATTTATGCTTTTCGTCATGCTCTTGAAATTATTTCTATAGGAGCTAAGCCCCAAAGGGGCTTAGCAACTCGGACTCAGATTCGGGCTCAAGGGCGTAAAGTGACACTTTGTTGGCGCACTTTGCACTTAGCACGTCAGCATCGTCACATGGCGCTTGTGTGCATTTGATGCGCTCATGTGCTCTGATATGCGCGAGCCGCATACTTGGCCGCATGAGTTGGTCGCATGCGTGGCCGCATGGGCTGACTGTATGAGCTGGCTGCATGCGCGAACGCATGGGCTGGCAGCATGAGCTGGCCGCATGCATGGCCCCATGGGCGGCCGCATGCGCTGTCGCATGGACTGCTGCTGCGTGATGCATGGCCCCATGAGCGGCCGCATGTGAGGTTGCTTGCGTGGCCGCTGCTTTCAAAAATATTTGAACGGTTATGGAAAGATATTGACTGTTATTCAGATCCATTTTTTGTGGGATTTGAATTAATTCGTGCCTATCTTTTAGGAATTCACAATTAATTTGTTCCTATCTTTCCGTAACTAATGGACGGCTAGGATTTTCACCATCTCTCTATAAATACTCTTTTCGTACCTCTTTGAGAACTTACTTCAAAAATCAGGAGACGAAGAGAGTTGCTGCTGCCGTCGCCATTGGAGTCCAGGAAGTTCGTGCGAGTCCGAAAAAGAGGTGACAACGAGCGTATCAGAAGTTCTACGTGAACTTGCTGGTTCCTGAAAGCAGATCGTGTAGGGGCGAATCTTGCTTTGAGCAACAGTGATCTCCATCACCCCAGCAAGCAGATTTTCTTTTTCTCCTTTCTTTTCTCTTCTGCTAGTTGTAATTTCGTTCTGTCTGTCTGCAACTGCGAGTGCAAGGAAGAATGTGAAGTTTATTTTTTCTGATTCCTTTGTAATCTTGAGAGCAAGTTTAATCAGGATCATTATATAGTTCTTCGTGAAAATCGAGAATAGTCAGAGTGAAACTTTTGTGTGAACCTCTGATTTCGACCACGCGTTGTTCCATCTTTGGTTAAGCCTCGGCAATAACAAGTTCTTCATCTTCTTCCAGGCAAAACAATTCCTTAATTGGCATTTCTTGCCACAATGATAGTACTCAGAGTCCTCGTATCGACCCTTGCACTTTCCTATGCTCTTATTACTGCCTTATGGGCCCTTGCTCTTGCTCCTTCCCTTGCTCTTGGAAACTAACACCTCATATTGTTATAAAGTTGATGTTCTTTTTTACTTTCTCCACTTCTTCTCGTTCAAAACTACTTTTGGTGAACTCTAGAGTCATAACACTGCCGGGAGCAGAAGTAGTCAAAGACCCTCGTATGGTTTCCCATGAGTATCACAAAGTATAACTATCAACAAAAATTACTGAATTTCTGTCATCGAATTTTATCCACATTGCTGATAGCTGATCAACTACACCCTGAAATCTATTCATATGATCCGTAATCGGCATACGTTTCTTGTACCTTAGATCCATCATCTGTCGGATCAAAAATAATTTATTGATATTGTCGATTTTCTTGGTGTATAAGGACTCAAGTTTCTCCTATAATGTCTTTGCATGATTTTGTTTGTGATATGATTGCATTCATTTTTATCTAAGAACTACTAGATATAAATGCATAACTTTTTATGCTTGATTAAGCGGTCTTCCTTGAATTTATCATTGGCCTTCTCGGAAGCAAAAAAACCAGTAGAAGTAACTTCTTGACACAAAGTAAATCCTTCATCTTGCTTTGTCAATAATGATAATTTTTGTCTTTCAGGTTAACCATACAAACTAGTTTCATGGCTATCTTTCAAACTCTGTCAATCTATCAAATACGTGGCACCCTTAGCTACTTATACCACTCTGTTGGAAACGAAGCTCGGGCGCAGCAGAATAATATTGTTCCTTACCGAAAGAAAATTCATGAGGACTGAAATAAATTGTAGAAATTTGCAAACACACGATCACAAACAAAAAGACCTTTTATATGGAAACCCACTGCAGGAGAAAACCAAGGACGATCAGAATCCAACTCGAAAAAGTTTTACTACTGAATTAGATGATTACACCCGACTCCTCTACAATTTCTTTAATAAATACAAGGAGATAAACATGAATTACCGAAGAAAGACAATCTCGAGGATATATTTTCTTGAATTATCTCCTCTGAATCCCGTGAAAAATCTTTTGAATCTCATTCTCCCTCTTTCTGTGAAAGTTACATGCACTTTCTTGCCAATTTCTTGTCAGCAACCAATTCTATTTAATCAACTTCAAAGGCCCGTAAAATAGAGAAAATATCATCATTCAAAATTTGCCCAAATTTGGTCTGAATTCGTTCACATGCACCGACCGGTATGCGAACGGCATACAAACTGTGCTACCAGGAATAACCGGTATGCTGGTGGAATACTGTTCCTCTGCAACTATGAAGTCATGATAATATGTTATCCATCGATATACTGGTTGACTGCTCCCGGCTTATTTTCCAGTCTAGTTCGACTCTGTTGAGCCCACGTTAATCCTCTCGACCTTTTCAAGCTTCTTCGACACACGAATTATGTTCGTCACCTTCAAGAGATGGCCTCCACGTAGACGGAAACCCATCCCAACAAGTTGATTAAACCAAATCTCCAAGAATCTACCCTGAACTGAACCATTGTGTATTTTTGGTTAAAACAACATTATCGCATGAAATCAACAATTGTTCATGCTTGAGTGTAATAGAGAACGGGGAGGTTTTCTTCTACTACAATCAGGTAAAATTCATTTTTTTTTTTTTTTTTTCATTTTCATTTTCTTCCTATCCTATTTTTCATTTTCTCTCTATTTTCTTTATATCCATTTTTTGTATTTTTCTTTCTTTTCTTCTTCATGAATCATATCCATGGATTTCTATTTTAATATCTATTCTTTTTTGGAATGAAAAGTTATTATAACACAGTAGAAGAGTTCAGAGAGAGTAGAAGACTCCAAGGAGAAATTTGAGATGACTTCTAAAAACTTATTCATTGCTCGTTCAGTTAATTCTCTCCTTTACATAAATATAAATGCCTAACCTATTGTCTACATAATTATTGTATTCAAATTTACATTGCGTTTTGTTTTCCATGACCCATCTTATATAATTATAATTATTTTGAATTTCCTTCTTTCATGTTTTATAGTAATTGAATGTGGGTGATTTTCCATCCATTTAGGAAAAAAAAAGCAACTGTAGTCTGACACCCGACTTAGGTTGATTGCAATAATAATGTGTACATCAGCTTGCAAGCAATAATTGATTCACATGACTCCATAGTTTTATGAGTTCTTTCTCTTCGAATAAAGTAGTATGGGTGATCTTCCATGAAAATTCTTGGCTCGTGATGGGCTTAGGGTTGTCTAACCATTGGGTTGGTTCATATTGATTTCAAACCTAGATCGGATTTGAAGAAATTGAAATATCATACTTGGGATGGCTCATATTGATGTCAAACCTAGATCGAGTTTGAGGATATTGAAATATCATACTTTCGGACGTTTTGACAAACACATAAGATCTGGGATGGAACCACATAAGGACTAGGTGGACATCAGCACATTCCAATTTTCTTTTTTCCTTTATATATATATATATATATATATATATATAGAGAGAGAGAGAGAGAGAGAGAGAGAGAGATGGTAAACGGGATATGAATCATAGGCTCATATTCCTACATGAGCCATGCACACGTGGACCAATATGAATGAATTCCTATATCCCATGTGCACTCATGTGCACTAATACACTTAATTCATATTGGTCCAAATGTGCATTGGCTCATGTAGGAATATGAGCCTATGACTCATATCCCTATATATATATATATATATATATATATATATATATATATATATATAAGTCAGCCTATCTAGTCCACTATAGACTATCCAAGTTCGAATTTCTGGTTCTGCAGTCTATGGGTTAGATTTTTCATATCAGTAACTCTTATGTCAAGAACATATTGAACAGTTGCGTACATATTATCGAACTCAACTGGCTCTTGTGGTCAGTGAGAAAAGGTATAATCTCTCTGGCTAGGCTAACGGTCCTCGGATCAAATTACGGAGGAGGTGTGAGACAGTGGCTGGACCAAGATGGCATGCAACGCATCGGACATCTTAAAAAAAAGAAAGAAAGAAAAGAAGAGTTGCATACATATTTCTTTGTCCAGAAAGTTTTAGATTTGTCAACAGAAAAGTAAGAAATTTACTCATATGAAACCATAAATTTGAATATATACATTTTGAAAAAATTATCAAAGATATATAGACCTCAACACAAACTATTCAATATTGTTTGTCCATACAAATTCATGTCATATATATACCTCAACACAAACTATTCACTATTATATTTTTGTCAACTAGGTTTAAATTCATGTCAAATCCAAACTTAATTTGAAAACATTAAAGTGCTATACTTTTTGGTAGTTAGGAAAATCCGTCAGGACTTGTCTTTAGGGCCGATCCGAGGGATTGGATTATCCTAACCGAAACTAATTTTGGTTGTCCCTTTGACTCGATCTCTGGTGGGACATTTTTTTGGTGTCCTGGGTCATCACTCGCGACAGTCAAATAAGGACCTATTTCACAAAAAAAATCATGTTTTTTGTTGTAGCTGCCAATTGGTCTGGATTTTCCTTCAATCTTTAGAGAACTACCATGTGATTCTAGACCAAAAACACTGGCTCTTCGATATAAGGGATTGTAACGTTAAAATAACCGTCTCATCCTTCAAGAAACAACCAGATCTATATGTATGAAGAAATAGAAAATGGCAACAAAACCATGGTGGTGGTCTTAAAACATACAGTTATTAGACATGCAATTGCAAACAGAAGATAGGTGTAAGCATATATTATATATCATATACTTCTGGGTTATTCTAAATTTTAGACATGAAATATGAAAACTAAGGCTGTTATGGAAGTATAAAAATGGTACCATTAGATTAGGACATGACTATTCTGGTTAAGGCATAATGTTGCTCCACCAGAACAACAAACAAGAAATGTCCATATCTATGTGTATATATTATTGTTATGTTATTCTAAATTTCTAAAAGTACCGTATATCGAATCAGTTTCAAGTCCGTGTCAAAATACATGTTCATATCTATGTCTGTGCAACCTAGATATTTTCTTTCACCGGCTCGTTACTGACACTGACACAAACCAAGAAATTCCTATTTATTCATATATAATCAATCAGTAACAAAAATCTCAAATCACAATATAGATCCATCAAGTGAAGGACAAGTCACATAACCCTCTTTAATTTTTCATTTTTTTCATTTGGCATGGTCCTAAATTGGGGCAAGAACAAGTGAATATGTTGTTTAGGACTGATTTAAGGACTCTGTAATTGGGATTAATTTACAACAACAACAAAAATAAAATCAAGAATTAAGAGAAAAATTGTAGAAGAAAAAAATCCAAATAAAAGAGGAGGATTGGCATATCAGATAAATGATACCGACACAGAGGAGATGGATGGCATCGTGGCTGAGCGCAGTCTCGTAGAGGTGGATAAGTCCCGCGGAGGCTTTGGCGATATTGATTCGGCAGAGAAGTGGAGAGACAAGAGCTTGTCGTTGAGAATTTGGAATAGGAATTAGGGGGTTACTTAGCAGTCAGGGTGATGGGTCTCGGGTATGGCCAAAGGCGGGGGTCCTTCATTGTCCAAGAGGCTGCCCTAAGCACATGGGGTTGTCCAAGTCCGCGGACTTGTCAGACTTACCATGCTTGCCTTTGGTTCAAATTGTGACGTTAGTAACCCTTTTGAGTCAGGCTCTAGTTTAGACAAAGGTTGCACATTTGGTTCAAAATGAAATTAAATTTGTCAACGGATAAGTGAGATATTTATTCATACATGAAACAATAAATTTGAACCTATATAATTTGTAAACAATTAACAATTAACTATTTCAATTCTAGGATCAATCTTTTAGAACTATAAATAATTTTCGAACTTTTTTAATTAATTCATACTTGATACCATAATCCATACTTGAAACATAAATTTTAATTGATACCATACTTGAAACATAAATTTTAATTCATACTTGAAACATGAATTTTAATTGATACCATAATCCAAATATCATGACAATAAAAATAAATTAATTCATACTTGAAACATAAATTTTAATTGATACCATAATCCAAATATCATGACAATTCTGAAAGCGTTGGCTAACAAAATTCATTCCACTAGTCACAAAATCAAATATAAGATGGTCATTGATTATTTTTGTCTTATTTTCCTCGGCTCTCTTCTTGAACATGTCACACTAAAAAAATGTTTATCCAATCCATATTGTCTTGTATTGTGATTCTTATGTGACATGAGACACAAGACAATATCTTTTCTAGGTGGCAAGACTATATTTATTAAAGATTATGAATTACAAAGTCTTCTCCAGTGCAGAAGTTTTGAGATTTTTTTTTTTTTTTACTTTCAAGACAACTTCTTCAACATCTTCTTCTTTTCCTAAATATTTTTTGTTCATAATTAATTATATGGAGATGAAAAATGATGTCAAGTACATTGTCTGAAACTAGACAACAACCTTTTCAATATCTTTTATAATTTTTGTCGCATAACGTTTACAATTTACTTAAACAATTATATTGAATTTTTTTTTAATAAAATTTGTCATTCCTATATGGCAACAACTTTTTTCCGAAGTCCTAGGACGTGTTTGGTAGGAAAGAAAAGTGAGAGGAATAATTTAATTTCTTTTGTTTTGTATGAAAGAAAAAGTGAAATGATTAATTTTTTTCTTGTAACCTAAGAAATTTAATCCCTCCAAAAGTGGAAGAAAAATTGGACTTTAGTAGGAAAAAACGTAAGAAAAAGTATAGGCTTATATTAATTAACAATTATATCCACATATTTAATGTATTATTTAAATATTATTCATGAAGTCAAATGGTAAATAAGTGATTTTAGTTGAGAATAAAATTAGTAAAACCTATAGTTTTTGACTTTCTATCCTTCCATTAATTTTTTCTTCCATACAAAACAAAAAAAAAAGTGCATCTCTTCTCTTTTTTATCCTTTCTACCAAACACAAAGAAATGGAATGATCTTTCTTTTCCACTAGTAATGTGCACGTGCGTAAATTTTTTATAAAAAATTAAACATAAATTTATTAAAAAATATCATTCCTAATAATTGAACACAAGTAATCAAGGAATATATCTCACACCTTAACCATTTGAGTTAGAGTTACTTAATTATAAATATATCATATAAGGTAATTAAATGCTTGGTTAATTTTTTTAAATAATTAGTAGAGTATTTAGATAGTTATTTAGTTATTTTTTAATTTTTAAATGATGATATACGTACGACTTAGACTAGGGGTGAGCATTCGGTTAATTCGGTTCAAACCAAACCGAATAACCGAAAATTGAATTAGACCGAAAACCGAATAAGCAAAACTGAAACCAAACCAAACCGAAATGACCCATAACCGAACCAAATCGAACCGAATTAAATCGGTTTGGTTTTGGTTTATTCGATTTATGGTTTATTTACGTTTTTGTTGTTGTTAATATATATATATATATATATATATATATATATATATATATATATATATATATATATATATATATATATATATATATATAACTAAATTTTTTTATTCGGTTTTGAATCGAAATCGAAACCCAAAACCGAATAAGAAAATTTAGTATTTTTAAACCGAAATCAAACCGATTTTTTTTTTAAAACCGAACCGAATCTCTTATTCGGTTCGGTCCGATTCGATTTTCGGTCCAAAATTGAATAAGGCTCACCTCTAGCTTAGACGGCTCAATTTTTTTTGAACTGTTTCTAAGTTGCATTATAATAATAGAGATATAGAAAAAAAATATCGTACGGGGAGGCGGGTCTGCGCGGCAGTGCAGGGTGGGCGGCAGCGCGGGTGGGAGGGCGGAGGGGAGAAGATATGGGAGGGGTATTTTCGTCAAAACATTTGGATCAAATTGGTTGATCGTCATCCATTGACGAATTCCGTTAAAAGTGGGAAAAATTATACATTATGGAAAAATTGTGCGGTGCACCCTTAATTGTGGTAAATAAAGTGGAGGGTAAGTCAAAAATTTTCTTTATAAATTAAGGTCTCGTTTGGTTCGCCGAATCTTGGCATTGGAAAATGAAAGTGATTACTTTCCTATGTTTGAGTGTCAAAAAATATGAGGAAAGAAAAATGATTCCCATAGAAAGAAAAAATAGGAGGAAACGTGATTTCTCCCACCCAACCAATGAATCACTTTCCTATCATAGAAAATTTATTTTCCTTTCAAATTTTCTTGGCCTCTCCAAATACTGAAAAAAAAATGAATATGAATTGTAATTTCTCAAAAGAAGAAAAATAACAAGAAATTAATTTTCTTTTATTTCCGCGAACCAAACGAGGTCCACGGAATCATGTAGTTGGAAAATAAAAGTCATTTGTCTCCTATGTTTGGATACCAAAGGAATCCGAGAGAAAAGAAAAGTGATTTCCGATAAAAAAAAAATTGTTCCCTCCATCCATCCAAAAATTCATTTTTCAATATTTAAGTAATTATTTTTTCTCTCAATTTTTTTTGATATTTTTAAACATAAAAAATAAAATCGATAAAAATTACAATTTCTTTTTATAAAAAAACAAAATAAAAAATTTTGATTTCTTCTCCTTCCTCCCCGCGAACCAAAATCTTTTACTATCTGAATCATTCGGTCAAATCCTTTCCCTAGCTGCAGTATCTCCACTCCACGGACGCAGGAACGGTGCGGTTGTGGACAAACTCTATACTACAGTTTGTGGATTATTCTCACATCCTGTTCGTTTGCTCAGCATGATCGATCCACGGTTTGAATTGAATAATGTACGTAAGATTTCTATTCGTCTCACTATGGCCTACACTAGCTAGCTCGTTCCAATTTTTTTTGCAACATGCCAAAGGTTTCAACCTCCGTGAACATACAAAGCGAGAAGGGAAGGGGGGGCCGGATGGTAAATAGAAACAAAATATTTGGAACTATATCTATCATTAGCTAGATTACAAAATCAGCCCACATGCAACATGAGGTCCAGGAAACCTACACTACATTTCATGGCTTTGTCCGTCAAGAAATTGACCTCGAGTCAAGTAAAGACAAGACATGAATATTGACCGGCCCCTCTCCTCCGTTGGCTATGCTTTGATCGATACCATGCAAGACAAAAGCGACCAAAACTACGCTGTCGATCTTGTAAACCCCAAAAAAAAAAAAAATTTGATGCTATTGGTTTCTCCAAATTCTTTTCCTCAACATTTCCACCTTCTTATTACTTAATGTACCAGCTGACAGGATAAATTTTAACCAAAAAATATTAATCATCTAATTTTTTTAATATTATATTAATTTTAATTTTAAATTTTGGCATGACCACGTTAACCGTCACGTCATCCAGAGACGTAGCTATCCATGAACACAAACAGACTGTAGCTCATGGTGTGTATTAGGTCAGTCCGGACCAGCCCGCGTTGACCGGGTTTGACCTGTTCGGTTGACCCGAGAGTTGAGACAGCCGGCCCGGCCCGGTCAGAAATTAGGCCGGTCCAGTCCGGACCTATGATCCGATCAGGATAGGACCGGATCAAAGCGATATGGATCCGAACCGATTAATTTTTATTTATTTATTATATATAATAAATATATATTATATTATATATATATATATATATATATATATATATATATATATATATATATAAAAGTTAATATGTTGCTCTTCAAACAAATTAGTATAATAATCAAAATTATCTGTCGAATAATCGTGATAAGGCTTGCTAGAATCAGTACCATCCATATTTTTTAAAATAACTTTTTTGAAATAAATAAGAGGAGGGTATTTATTTTTCTACCAAAAAAAGAGGGGAGAGGAAATAAAAATCCCGAATCAGAAAAAAGAATAAAAATATTTGTTTGTAATATTAAATATACTTGTAACGTCAACTTGAAGTCTCAAAAAAAAAAATCACAAGTTGCAGCTCAAAGAACACTGCAGTTTAGCCTCAAGAAAGTGCATTCCAAAATTCAGAATGATGTTACATCAATTTTCAGAAATTGCTCTGCTTCTAAATTTTGTATAAGAGGGAATAAATGTTCTTGTGTTTAATTTTCATGAATTATGAACTATTTATAAAAAAAATTAGAGCAAAATAACTCCATATATCCTTAAAATATAGTTATTGTAAGGGTATTTTAGTCATTTTCAAAAAAAAAGACCAAAATAGTCCTAAAACGACCAAAAAATAGCCATAAAATGAGAATATTTTTGGAAAAATACCCCTAACGGATATCTCATAAAAAAAAAATCCGGGTCCGACGTGGCCGGGCCGGTCTGACCGGGTTACAATTGTTAAAATCGAACCAGCACTTTTGAATAACTGGGCCAGGTCGGGCCGGGTCGGGCTTACGGGTCAATTTTACCGACCCAGCTGGGATCCGCTGGGTGGGTGGCCGAGCCGGTCCGGATCGTTGACCGGGTCCGAGCCGACCCAGTCCGGCATTGACCGAGCCGGGTTCCGGAATGCCCGACCCATTATGCACCTTGAGCTGTAGCTATGTCCAATTTTTTGAAATTTTTTATTTGGTTATGTTTTATTCTTTTGTTTGGATTTGAAGTATGCAACAAATAAATGATAAATAAATTTTTACAAAAATAATATTTTAGGCAAGTTTAGTCTTTTTCTAATTTTAGATAGGACTAATTGATATTATCTCCCTGTTAGATTAGGTATATTGATATTACTTCATATTAGATTAAAATACGAGAATATCTTTTTGAAAGTGTCTTTTAACGACACTTTCATGAGATATTTTTAACTTTTAATCTAATATGGATAATATCAATATGCCTAATCTAAGAGAGAGATAATATCAAATAACTCTTTTAGATACTAACTAGCTCCACTATTGACGTCAGCTGTCAGATGAAGAAAGAAATTGTTTCGAGGAATAATTGGAAGAAATGAACAATATTATTCAAACAAAACAAAAAAACCGTAGTTTAGCAATGTTTATGTAGTTTCACATATATCTTCTTCTTCGTCGAGCTAGCTAGCTAGCTTGGTGTGGTTAGAGTATACAGTATATATAATATGTGCTTCGAAAAGACAATTAATATATATTAGTTCAACACAAGTGAGTAGTGTCGGAACGGGTCGGAGATGGTGCTGGAATCATGCATTATGTTTTCGATCGAAAGAGTACTTGTTTTTGTTTGGTAGTCGAGGAGCTTGTACTGTTAGAGTAGATGATCAAGAAGCATGGCAGGACGGCGCGTTCGTCGAAGACTAAGAGCTCGCCTTCCCCCGCGCCGGACACCGACTCCCCTTCCGACGATCCCCCGCCCTCCTCTCGGACGCGGCCCGTTATCACCCGGCAGACCAGCATCGACCGCGTGCCGCCGTCTCCGCCGCCGCCGGAGGCCCTCCCGTGGGCCGCGCCGCTGCCGGCGAAGGTGCGGACGCCGCCGTCCGGGGAGCTGAGGACGGTGGCGTCGTAGACTCCGTGGCGGCGGGGGCCGAAGGGGCCGGGACGAGGAGGGGGGCAGTGGAAGCGCATCATCTCGTTTCCGTCGACCGCGCAGCGGGAGTCGGGTGGCGCGAGGGAGCGGACCTCGGCGCGGTGCTCCTCGAAGCGGGCGACGGCGCGGGGAGGGTTGTGGACGCGGAACAGCATGTCGATGCGTCCCGGGAAGGAGGAGGAGGTGGACCAGCTGGAGGTGAAGATGATCTCGACGACCCGGCGCGAGGAGTGGCCTACCGGGAGCTCGGTCAGCGTCGGGAAGGAGGCGGCATCGGGTTTGGGTTTGGATTTGCTGTTGTTGGTGGTGCTGATGTGGCATGAGGAGGTGGGGCCCGGGGGAGGTTTGGGTTTTGGGAAGAAGACGACTACGTCGCGCAGTGCGCGGGAGGAGTTGGTGCAGGTGGAGGTGGAGGTGGTGAGCTGGGGGAGGATGTCTTTGTAGCGTGGGTACTTTGGGTAGGGTTTGGGGCTGTAGACGTCGTCCGTTGCGCTGCTGGACTTGCATTGGAGGGACTTCACCCACACCTTCGCCATGAGGAACCGCCAGGAATGACTGAGGTGAGGAGAGGAGACTCAGAGGAGGAGAGGGCGCTTGGTCCATACGCGGATGGATGGTTTATTTATGCATGCACAATGCACTCACATTTTGTTAGGTCTTCCATAACGAATATATTATACGAAAAATTTCATAGAGAACATGAAAAATATAATAAATTTTACTCAAATTAAATAAGTTTGTAATTTATAAATAAAACATCATAATGTCTATCCAAAGGTCGTTTCATCCGTCTCTTTTCGTTACATAAAAAATAATAATAATAATAGAAGACGCCTACAGAAAAGACATTTTCTATTACTATTATTATTATTATTATTATTATTATTATTATAATATATATATATATATATATATATATATATATATATATATATATATATATATATATATTTCTCTCACTAGCTCTTTGCGCTCTCTTTCTCTCTAGCTCTCTACGCTCTCTCTCTCACTCTCTGCGTTCTCTCTCTCTGCTCTCCACTCTCATTTACTCTCTGTGCTCTCTCTCTCTCTCTCTCTCTCTCTCTCTCTCTCTCTCTTACTGTCACTCTCTCTCTCTCCCTCTCTGTCTCTTGTCTCTCTCACTGTCCCTCTCTGTATCACCCTCTCGTCTCTCTCACTGTCCCTCTCTGTCTCTTGTCTCTCTCACTGTCCCTCTCTGTATCACCCTCTCGTCTCTCTCACTGTCCCTCTCTGTCTCACTCTCTCGTCTCTCTTACTGTCCATCTCTCCCGTCTCTCTCTATCTCTCTCTTCCTGACACTCTTTTCTCACTTTTTTTCTTTTTTCACAATTACATGTATGCACTTGGGAGCTCGTGGGCATGCTTTGTTTGAATGCATTGTGAAATGACATAAGGTTCCAGGGAAGAGAGAAAAAGTATGGTCCATGCCATAGTATGATACAACCTTTGACCGAAAAAAAAGAAAAGAGTAGGTAGTAGAAGGGAGTGTTTAAGAATGAGGGTTTCGGTTATAAATTTACAGAAGGTGTCACGCCCCAGTCCCAAAATGCCGAGGGACTGGACACGTGGCAATGGCCAGCAGCACGCACCGATGGACAACCCAATTTAATGGATCCATCAGGGCATGCTTAAGCTGTAGTCTAACAGTACATAGAGCAAATGTTACAAGTCCCAGGTTATTCTAATCTCATTCACAACAGATAATCACAGATTAAATGCCAGAATAAATGCAAATAATATAAACTAACAATCTCAATAAAAGTGTCTCGGTGAACAATCCGAGAACAAGTCTGATACATCAAGCAAATAGACAGGAAATAAATGAACTGGAAATAGAAACAGAAACAGAAATAACTGACTATATACAGCTAATGCTCAGGAGAAGTCCTCTGGTGCGATCTCGTCCTCAGGTCCTGGTACAGCTCCTGGAAGTGCTCCTGTACGGTGTATCTCTGGATGGATCTCTTTGGCTATACCTGGGGACATAATCTGGATCCAGGTCCTCAGGGGACATAGCAAGGTACAAGAAAGCTCAAGCCATATGTCACGTCCCAGTCCCAAAATATCGAGAGACTGGAGACGTGCGCAATGGCCAGCAGCACGCACCGATGGACAACCCAATTTAATGGATCCATCAGGGCATGCTTAAGCTGTAGTCTAACAGGAAATAGAGCAAATGATGCAAGTCCCAGGTTATTCTAATCTCATCCACAACAGATAATCACAGATTAAATGCCAGAAATAATGCAAATAGCAATAACTATCAAATCTCAATAAAAATGTCTCGGTGAACAATCCGAGCACGAGTCTGTTACATCAAATGCAAATAGACGTGAAATAAAGGAACTGAAAATAGAAACAGAAACAGAAATAACTGACTATAACCAGCAATTGCTCAGGAGAAGTCCTCTGGTACGATCTCGTCCTCGGGTTCTGGTACAGCTCCTGGAAGTGCTCATGTACGGTGTATCTCTGGATGGTTCTCTTCGGCTATACCTGGGGACATCATCCATTCCAGGTCCTCAGGGGACATAGCAAGGTACAGATAATACAAGCCAAAATATAAGCAGTGCAGAAATAAGGAGACAGCAGGGTGAACTATGTAACCAGCTAAGTGATAAATGCAAGTTGAGAGCATCACTAGAACTCAGACTGAGACCGCTACAAGCTCTGTGTCGGGGAGCCGGTAGCAGTAATAACACGTAAAGGGTCTAGCTCTGCTGGGGAGTCTACGACCTCACACTAATAGTATATATATATGAAAACAGCCTGTAGCCTGTGTGTCTCTCCCCATCCAATGTAATCACACGTCTCATGTCCATGACACGCAAGATCATAACTAATGCAGCAGTCATATAATGTCTAGAAAAAACTGTCCATGTCATAACCTGTATCCTATACAGAATCACCGTGAATATCTCAAGAGAATTCTGTCTCATGAATAGTGTCAAGTATCCTGGGTTCAGGTGTACTTGATAGGACAAGTACCAAGAGTAAGGGTATCGAATGTCCAACTCTAAGTGACGTACCCAACACCGCGTACGGGGTTGGCACCCGACTATGATCGGACGCTAAGTACGTCGCACATTTTCTAGGTTAATCAGTTAAACAAGTTTATATGATTTACACAAGAAATCCAGCAAAATATTATCACAGGAACTACTGAGAATTTACAAGCTTTACTTGCCCACTGATGCATAATTAAGTCCAGAAAATAAATAGCAAACTGCAGGGTTTGGCAAGGTACACTTGCCCACTGATGCATAACTAAGTCAAGGAAATAGGTAGCAACGCTGCAAGTTTTGGCGAGGTACACTTGCATGTGGTTCCGGTTCTGTTTGCGGTTCTGACTTCAGCGGAAATTGCAGGCGGTACTCCAGTTGCTGAAATAAATATCACCATCAGATCCAGAAAATATCAATCAGCTAGAAATGCCTGTCCTTGGGTCCAATTTGGAGACAAGGGCAAAAACGACAGTTTCGGGTCAAAACGGGGTCCACATACGGGCCCGCTTTGCACCGAAAAACGTGTCAGGGTCAAAGGTCTCCAAATTCACCAAACTTAGTGTCAACAGGTCAGGAACGATGATACGAACCCAACGGAACTTCCGGAATTGGATTCCGATGAGCCGATCACAAAATCGCCCGTCGAGCGGGACTTGTAGGGCCCACGACACGCGATTTCGTCAACGTTCTCAGAATCAAACCAAACTTGGGTCACAGGACCAGCGTATCGCTACGAGTCTGATGGTGCAAGTTTCATTTCGATCCGAACACGTACACAAAGTTAGGGCGAATTGCGGAAAAGTCGGATACGGGGCGATGTCCGCGGATACGCGTTGATTCCGGTGTGCACGCACACCCGAATCAGCTTCCGCGAAATCTCGCACGTCCGTATCAATGACGCGCACGTATCTGTGAAGACCGCGCGTGACCAAGTCGTCCCGTTTGGCGGGGTGTACTCAGTTCCGGGGTGAAACAGGGTCTGGTTTTTCCTGTTTTTGGATCGCGGTGTGCGATCACCACAGGACGCGATACCCCGAACGGTTTGTCCGGACACCGAGAGGGTCATACAGGCTTCGCAACGCAATTTACGGAATCGAAATCCGAGCTACGAGCAAGAAAATATACGCACCTGAACGGGGACCGAAAATCGGGGTTTCGTCGTGTCCGACTCGACACGGACACTGTGTCCCGTGTCCGTGTCCGACACAGGAATAGAAATTAGGGTTAGGGTTAGGGATTGGGATCCGGCGGCTCAGGGAGGAGGGCGGCCGGGGCAACGTCGCCGGGCTCGGGGGCACGCGGCGGAGGGCGGCGCGGCGTGGCTGGGGACTCGTCGGCGGTGGCTCAGGGCGGCCGGAGGCGGCTCGAGGAGCTGCCCGAGCTGCTGCGGTGGCTGCTGTCTACGGGGGGGAGAAGAGGAGGGAGGAGAAGAAGGAGGCGGCGGCGTCCAGAGGGCTGGGCAGCGGCGCTGCCGGCGGTGGAGGTCGACGTCGGCGGGGAGGGGAGCCGGTGGTGGCGGGGACGGCTGTGGGGGAGAACGGTGAGGGGAGGGATCGGGTTTTATAGGCGGGCGGTGGCTGGGGGGGGCCGAGACGGGCGGAGGACGTGGGGTGGTGGCCGGGCGGAGCGGGCCGGAGGCGGCGGCTCCGCCGGAAGACTCGGGCACGGGGAGAAGTGGGGAAGACGGGTGGCGCCGGGTCGGGTCGGGTTCGGACGGACGGATCCGACCCGACCCGCTAGGCAGGGGGCTGGGCCGGGTTGGGGCTGGGCCCGGTTTGGGCCCAATGGGCCGGGCCGGGCTCGGGTTTTTATTTATTAAAAATAAATAAATAATTAAATCAATATTAATTAAATAATTAATTAATCAATTATTTTTAGGTATTTTAAAAATAGGTCCGGGGTCCAATAAATTCCAGAAAAATTGTCCTAAGTCCAGTTTTTCATTTTACACCCAAAAATATTATTTTCATAATATTTTAATATTATTTATTATCATTTAAAACTTATTTAATAATTAAAACCCTGTTTTTAAATTACAGAAAATTCCCAGAAAATTCTAGAAAATTGTGAAAAATCCAATTTTTTGAAATTTTAAAAAATCAGGGGGTTTACACCATAATCATGCAGTGCAAAAAATAAATGAAACAATAGGGTAAACTATGTAACCAGCTGTCATGCCCCAGTCCCAAAATATCGAGGGACTAGACACGTGGCAATGGCCAGCAGTACACACCGATGGACATCCCAATTTAATGGATCCATCGGGCATACTTAAGCTGTAATATAGGTCTACAACAATAAGTCAAAATACTAATCTCATCCACACACAGAATAATAAGAACATCAGCAAAATAAAGAAAGTACATCAAAGTCCAGTCTCAGCAGAGTATGTCGGAGAACAACCCGATAAGAGTCTAAAACACTGGTTCATCAGACCAGAACAAAAGAGTCCAAAATAATGTATCTGAAGAGTACAAATATCATAAGCTCATGAAAAGTCTTCAGCCATCACCTCTGCTTCTATGTTAGGTTCTCCTTCAGCAACAGCTTCTGGTACAGCTTCAGCTCCTGTCCCGTAAACCTCGGGATAATATTCTTCTGCTAAACCTGGGGACATCATCCGGATCCAGGTCCTCAGGGGACATAGCAAGGTACAAATAATACAAACCAAATAAATGCAGTGAAATAGTAAAATGAAATAAGCAGGGTAACTACATAACCATCTATGTAAAAATGCAACTAAGAGCAACACTAGTACTCAGGCTGAGACTGCTACAAGCTCTGTGTCGGGGAGCCGGTAGCAGCAATATCTAGTAGTGGTCTAGCTCTGCTCGAGAGTCTACAACCTCACAATAGTAGTATATATATAGAACAGCCTGTAGCCTGTGTGTCTCTCCCCACCCAATGTAACCACACGTCTCATGTCCATGTCACGTGAGATCAGAGCTAATGCAACAGTCATAATCTAAGAGTATAATAACTATGTCCATCCTGTATCCTATACAGAATTACCTTGAATATCTCAGGAAGATTCTGTCAATGTATGGTGTCAAGTGTCCTAGGTTATGGTGTACTTGATAAACAAGCACAAGAATATAAAGGGTCTCGAATGTCCATCACTAAATGACATACACAACTCCGCGTACGGAGTTGGCACCCGACTGTAATCGGACACTAAGTATGTCATACGGTCCTAGGTTATAGCATGTACAATAGTCACAGAAAATAAAGCAAGAGAACTAAATAAACTAATAAACTGCAATTTATGGCAAGGTACACTTGCCTGGGATTGGAATACCAGTAGCGGTCCTTGAAACAGTGGGTTCAGCAATAACTCCTCCAAAAGCTGAAATGAACATTACCAATAGTCTCAGAACATAGAAAATAGCTAGAAATGCCTGTCCTTAAGTCCAGTTTGGACACAAGGGCAAAAACGACATTTCTGGGCAAAAGCGGGTCCATATATGGGCCGCTTTGCACCGAAAACCAGGTCAGGGTCAAAGGTCTCCAAATCAGTCCAACTTAATGTCAACAAGTCAGGAACGTTGATACGAACCCAACGGATCTTCTAGAATTGGATTCCGATGAGCCGTTCTCAAAATCACCTGTCAGGTGGAGTCTGTGGGGCCCACGACACGCGAATTTTTCAATGTTCTCAGAATCTAACCAAACTTGACCCACAGGACCAGCGTATTGCTACGAGTCCGATGGCATAAGTTTCGTCTCGATCCGACGTGTTTACACTAAGTTACAGCTAAATACAGAAAAGTCGAATATGGGGCGTTGTCTACGGATACGCAATGATTTCGGTGTGCACGCACATCCGAATCAGCTTCTGCGAAATCTCGCACGTCCGTATCAACGACCCACACATATCGGTGAAGACCGCACGTGACCAAGTCGTCCCGTTTGGCGGGACGTACTCGATTCCGGGATGAAACAGGGTCTAGTTTTTTCCTGTTTTTGGATCGCGGTTCGCGATCACCACAGGTCGCGATGCCCCGAGCGGGTTGTACGGGCACCGAGGGGGTCATACAGGCTACACGATGAAATTGACGTAATAGGAAACAGAGCTACGAGTCGAAAGTTATGGGTACCTGAACTGGGCTCTGGAAACTGAGGTTTCTTCGTATCCTTGTGTCAATTTGACACTGTTCCCGTGTCCTGACCGTGTCCGGCTGCGAGTACTGTGTCCACCTAGGGTTTCTACTAGCTGAGTGAAGCCGGAGTCAGGTTCTGGTGGATTATGGCGGAGACGGCTCCGGTACTGATCGGCTGAGGTCAGCGGGTGCTCGGGGAGTTCCAGGGCGGCCGGTCGGCGAGGTCCGGAGGCGTCAGCTAGGGCTCAGGCGGCCAACAGCGGCTCTGGACGAAAGAGGAGGTCGTCGGGAAGGGCTCTGCGGTCAGGAAAGGCCGGAGGAGGGCTGAGGAGGGTGGCCTGGAGCGAGGCGGAGCCGCTGGGACGCCGGCGGAGATGACCGGTGCGGAGGATTCTGACCGGAGAAGAAGGGTGGTCAAGGGGGTTTTTCGGCGGATGGAGGGGGTATAAATAGGGGTCGAATGGGAGTGGGATGGCCGGCGGTTGGCCGGAATCTGAAGGAAAAGCGACGGGGGTTCCGGGGAAGATGAATGGGGACGGTCGTCGGTGGCCACGGCGGCGGAAACGGCCGCCGGCAGTGAGGAGTCGGGGCTCTAGGGATTCGGGGGTTAGGGATTCACACGGGTCGGGTGCTTAGCGGGTCGGGTCTGACCCGGATCCGACCCGCTAGCTGAGCGGTCCGGTTCGGGTAGACCGGCCGGTTCGGTTCGGTTCAAGGTTCGGTTTAAACTCTGGTTTGATTTGGTTTTATTATTTTGGTTTAATTAATCAGTTAATTTTAACAATAGTTTTTAATACTTTAAAATTTCATCCGGGATCCAATAAATTTTCGGAAAAATACCCCATGCTAGGTTTTTAATTTTACACTAGAAAATATAATTTTCATCACATTTTAATATTATTTAATTTCATTTAAAAATTCATTTTAAATTAGACTACTTTAATTTATAGGTTTAAAATTCACAGAAAATGCTAATTAATTCCAGAAAATTAAATTTAAAAATTCTTAAAATTTTTAGGTGATTACAATCTACCCCCCTTAAGAAAATTGCGTCCTCGCAATTTAAAGATTAAGCTACTAGTAGATCATAACTACAGGAATTTAAAAAAAATTACTTAAGATATACCTGCATTCTCGAATAAGTGGGGATATTTCTGACGCATGATATCTTCCCTCTCCCAAGTAGATTCACCAGGAGAGTGTTGCTTCCAAGCCACACGAACCAGTTTAATTGTATGCCCTCGCAGTGTCTTCTCACTGGTTCCAAGTATACCCACTGGTTGTTCTTCATATCTCAGGCTTGGACCTACGGCGATCTCAGAATGATCCACTATGTGACTTGGGTCAGTCACATACCTTCTCAACTGTGAGACATGGAATACATCATGCACTCCCTCTAATGATGGAGGTAATGCAAGACGATAAGCCACCTCACCAACGCGCTCCAAAATATCAAAGGGCCCAATGTACCTTGGACTCAACTTGCCTCTGCTCCCAAAGCGAATGGTTCCTCGAGTAGGCGAGATCCTCAGGAATACATGTTCTCCTTCCTTGAACTCCAGGGGACGTCGGTGTATATCAGCCCAATACTTCTGTCTGTCCTGAGCTGCCCGAAGATGATTCTGGATTTGTTTAACCTTCTCCACGGTTTGCATCACCAGCTCTGGTCCCAAGATTTGACGCTCTCCAACGTCACTCCAGCATATCGGTGATCTGCACTTCCTACCGTATAACACCTCAAAAGGTGCCATCTTGATGCTTGCCTGGTAACTGTTGTTGTAGGAGAACTCTACCAAATGCAAATGATCTTCCCAAGACCCTCCAAAATCTAACATACAGGATCGCAGCATATCCTCCAAGATCTGGATTGTACATTCTGATTGACCATCTGTCTGGGGATGATAGGCAGTGCTGAATTTTAGTCTGGTGCCAAGACTCTCTTGCATACTTCGCCAGAAATATGAGGTGAATCTTGAATCTCGATCTGATACAATACTAACCAGCACTCCATGCAATCTTACTATTTGTCGCATATACATGTCGGCTAGTATCTCTGTGGACTGTCCAACTCTAAATGGCAAGAAGTGTGCTGATTTAGTGAGTCGATCCACAATAACCCATACCGTATCTTTTCCACTGGGGCTCCTTGGGAATCCTGTGACGAAGTCCATGGTGATATGTTCCCACTTCCATTCTGGTATGGGAAGCGGCTGCAACATTCCTGCAGTCCTCTGATGCTCGGCTTTCACTTGTTGGCAGACTAAACATTTAGCTACAAATCTAGCAATCTCTCTCTTCATTCCATGCCACCAATAATACTGCCTTAGATCTCGATACATCTTTGTTCCTCCTGGATGAACAGAGTATATGAAGCTATGGGCTTCAGTCATTAGCTCCTGTCTCAATTCTCCATTTGGAACATATAGACGATCTCCGCACCTTAATGTACCATCCTCATGTATACGAAGTCCCGTCTGCATGCCTGCTTCTGTCTTCTCTTTGAGTCTTCGAAATCTTGCATCAGTAGGCAAAGCTTCTTTAATCCTTTCCACGAGCGATGACTTCACTTCCAGATTAGCCAGCAAGCCATTCTGTCTTGGTAGAATAACCTCTATCTGAAGCTCCTGTAGATCTTTCAATAGCTCAGGCTGCACCGTCAAGAAATAAGCTGTAGGCTTCCTACTAAGTGCGTCTGCTACTACATTCGCCTTCCCTGGGTGGTACTGCAGATCTATATCAAAGTCCACCATTAACTCAAGCCAGCGTCTTTGCCTCATGTTAAGCTCCTTCTGAGTATATACATACTTCAGACTTTTGTGATCAGTGAAGATTTCCACCTTCTCACCATAAAGATAATGCCTCCAAATCTTTAGTGCAAATATTACAGCAGCTAGCTCCAGATCATGCGTTGGATAATTCTTCTCATGGACCTTCAACTGTCTCGATGCATAAGCAATAACTTTGTCGTGTTGCATCAAAACACATCCTAGGCCACTACCTGACGCATCGCTATAAACAACAAAACCGCCTGACCCTGAAGGAAGAGTTAAGACTGGTGCTGTTGTTAGACGCCTCTTCAGTTCTTCAAAGGCCCTCTGACATTCTTCTGTCCATGCAAAGTCCTGATCTTTCCGTGTCAACTTCGTCATTGGCTCCGCAATCCTTGAGAAATTTTCTACGAACCTTCTGTAATATCCAGCAAGTCCTAGAAAACTCCTCACCTCAGCAACTGATGTCGGTGTAGGCCAAGACTCAATGGCAGCAACCTTCTCTGGATCAACTGACAGTCCTTCTCCTGAGATAATATGCCCTAAGAATGGTACCTTATCCATGCAAAACTCACATTTACTGAGCTTAGCATAAAGCTTCTCCCGCCTCAACGTCTCTAGCACGATTCTGAGATGCTCCTCGTGCTCCTCGTGGCTTTTGGAATATACTAGAATGTCATCAATAAACACAACCACAAATTTATCCAAGTATTGATGGAAGACTCGGTTCATCAAGCTCATGAACACAGTAGGCGCGTTGGTTAAACCAAACGGCATTACTAGGAACTCATAGTGTCCATACTTGGTTCTAAAGGCTGTCTTCGGGATATCTTCCTTCCTTACCCTAATCTGGTGATAACCGGATCTAAGGTCAATCTTCGAAAATACCCTAGGTCCACTCAATTGATCAAATAAGTCATCAATGCGTGGCAAGGGATACCGGTTCTTAATGGTCACAGCGTTTAACGCCCTGTAATCAATGCATAGGCGAACTGTTCCATCCTTCTTCGGTACAAAAAGTATAGGTGCTCCCCAAGGTGATACACTGGGCCGGATGAAACCCTTCTCCAGAAGTTCATCAACTTGCTTCTTCAACTCTACTAACTCTTTAGGTGCTAGTCTATAAACCGTTGAAGTGATAGGTTCTGCTCCTGGAGTTAAGTCTATGGTGAATTCTATTTTCCGATCAGGTGGTAGACCTGGAAGATCATCGGGAAATACATCCACAAACTCTGATATAACTCTTGGGTAACTTGACTCCCCTTCTACAGTTAATGCCCTAAGAGTTGGCTGAACACCTTGTTCTACAGCTCCTCGAAGAAATTCAAACTCTGAGTGTCCAGGTGGTCTGAATATAACTTTTCCAAGCCGACAATCAAGAGTAGCATGATACTGACTTAACCACTCCATACCAAGTACAACATCATAGTCAGGCATAGAAAAGATCAGAAATTGGGCTCGCATCTTTCTTCCGTAGACTACTACTGAACATGATCTACAGATATCACTAACAGGTATAATTCCACCTCCCGTAAGAATTCTCTTAGTCTTCGGAAGGGGTGCAGTAGCTACTCTATGGGTGGCTACGAAGCTAGCAGCTATAAATGAGTGTGATGCCCCAGAATCAAATAAAGCTACAGCAGGTAATGAAGCTACTAAAATGGTACCTGCTATAACTTCTCCAGCAATAGCTTCTTCCTGAACAGCCAATGCAAAAGCCTGACCTCGTCCCTGAGCTGGACCCCTCTGCTGACGAGCCTGTTGGAATAGTGCTACTTGAGGTGGCAATGGAGGTCTTGGCTGATATCCTCCTGGAGCTGGTGGTCTGACTCCTCCAACTCCCGTCTGCTGTGCTCCCACTGCTGGATAATCTGGCCTTGGTGCAGGTAGAGCTAGTCGTGGTGCTCCCTCTCGGCGTGCTGTGCAGTCCCTGGATAGATGCTGGTTGGATCCGCAAATCAGGCACAGTCCCAATTTGCGTCTGCACTCCTTTTCAATGTGACCCAACTTGCCGCAAAAATGATAAGTAGGTAGGGTTCTTGGTGCTGCTCTCTGCGGTAGATTCCTCTGGAGTCGCTTTGCAGAAACCCCTTGTGCTGCCTTGGATGGTACTGAGGTAAATGGTCGCTTCAGACTTGACTCCCTCCTGGTGACGCGCTCCATACGTCGTGCCGCAGCAAGGACGTCGTTGTACGATGTAGGGGCAACAGATCCAATCAACCTCTGAAGCTCGAACCTGAGTCCGTCAAAGAATTTCTCCGCCTTCTCTTCTTCGGTAGGAATTAGAGAAGGGGCAAAACGACTCAGGCGAATGAATTCAGCATTATACTCCTCCACCGTCATGTTGCCCTGGATAAGGCGGTTGAACTTATCTTGGAGTTCTGACCTAGCAACGGCTGGGATATACATCTCTTGGAAGAGTCTGGAGAACTCCTCCCAAGTGACTCGGTCATGTCCGAGCCTCCTCTCTTCAGCTAGCCACCAGTGGTGCGCGTTGTCCGTCAGTTATATTCGGACAGCAGTCATCCATCTCTTCCACGGAAGTTCAGCTGCTTCCAACTGATGTTGTGTATTGGTGAGCCATTCATGCACTTCAGTTGGTCCTTCCTTGCCCGAAAAGGTACGGGGCTTGAGTTGACGGAAATCAGTGATAGATCCCGTCGCTGGTCGCCTAGCTTGCGGGTTTGCCTGCTCTAATGCATTTACTAGGCTGTTTCTCAAGTTCTCTGCCTCCTGACGCTGCGTCTCCTGTTGAACTTGTTGTTGAGCTTGCATCATGGCATAAAACATCTGGAATATTTGCTGCCCATCCATTGCTTGCCCTGGTGGAAAGACATGCATCTGTGGAGTGAACTGCGGCGGTGGTGGGATATCATCGCGCCTGAACCTTGAGTTATGTTGCTCATCTTGCCCACTTTGAGAGGATTGACCTCTGTTCTCTGGTGTAACTCCATCACCATAGGTAACCACAGCGTCTTATGGTGTAAAAGGAATTTTATTTCCACTTCTTGGATCCATCTTTCTGTTTTCAAAAATAAACTTTATGAGAACGTTTAATAGAGTCAAGCAGGATGCAAATCAAGTACTTGAGTCAAATTCGATATAGAGTTTCAAAAATGATTCAATAAATGGATGAGATGCTATAACCTACCCTATCCTTTTACAGGTTTGTTTGGCCCCTAAGTTGAGACCAAAACAATTTATCGTAGACCTGCATGGGCCACCACAAAAACCATGTCACGCCCCAGTCCCAAAATATCGAGGGACTAGACACGTGGCAATGGCCAGCAGTACACACCGATGGACATCCCAATTTAATGGATCCATCGGGCATACTTAAGCTGTAATATAGGTCTACAACAATAAGTCAAAATACTAATCTCATCCACACACAGAATAATAAGAACATCAGCAAAATAAAGAAAGTACATCAAAGTCCAGTCTCAGCAGAGTATGTCGGGGAACAATCCGATAAGAGTCTAAAACACTGGTTCATCAGACCAGAACAAAAGAGTCCAAAATAATGTATCTGAAGAGTACAAATATCATAAGCTCATGAAAAGTCTTCAGCCATCACCTCTGCTTCTATGTTAGGTTCTCCTTCAGCAATAGCTTCTGGTACAGCTTCAGCTCCTGTCCCGTAAACCTCGGGATAATGTTCTTCTGCTAAACCTGGGGACATCATCCGGATCCAGGTCCTCAGGGGATATATCAAGGTATAAATAATACAAACCAAATAAATATAGTGAAATAGTAAAATGAAATAAGCAGGGTAACTACATAACCATCTATGTAAAAATGCAACTGAGAGCAACACTAGTACTCAGGCTGAGACTGCTACAAGCTCTGTGTCGGGGAGCCGGGTAGCAGCAATATCTAGTAGTGGTCTAGCTCTTCTCGAGAGTCTACAACCTCACAATAGTAGTATATATATAGAACAGCCTGTAGCCTGTGTGTCTCTCCCCACCCAATGTAACCACACGTCTCATGTCCATGTCACGTGAGATCAGAGCTAATGCAACAGTCATAATCTAAGAGTATAATAACTATGTCCATCCTGTATCCTATACAGAATCACCTTGAATATCTCAGGAAGATTCTGTCAATGTATGGTGTCAAGTGTCCTAGGTTATGGTGTACTTGATAAACAAGCACAAGAATATAAAGGGTCTCGAATGTCCATCACTAAATGACATACACAACTCCGCGTATGGAGTTGGCACCCGACTGTAATCGGACACTAAGTATGTCATACGGTCCTAGGTTATAGCATGTACAATAGTCACAGAAAATAAAGCAAGAGAACTAAATAAACTAATAAACTGCAATTTATGGCAAGGTACACTTGCCTGGGATTGGAATACCAGTAGCGGTCCCTGAAACAGTGGGTTCAGCAATAACTTCTCCAAAAGCTGAAATGAATATTACCAATAGTCTCAGAACATAGGAAATAGCTAGAAATGCCTGTCCTTAAGTCCAGTTTGGACACAAGGGCAAAAACGACATTTCTGGGAAAAGCGGGTCCATATATGGGCCGCTTTGCACCGAAAACCAGGTCAGGGTCAAAGGTCTCCAAATCAGTCCAACTTAATGTCAACAAGTCAGGAACGTTGATACGAACCCAACGGATCTTCCATAATTGGATTCCGATGAGCCGTTCTCAAAATCACCTGTCAGGTGGAGTCTGTGGGGCCCACGACACGCAAATTTTTCAACGTTCTCAGAATCTACCCAAACTTGACCCACAGGACCAGCGTATTGCTACGAGTCCGATGGCGCAAGTTTCGTCTCGATCCGATGTGTTTACACTAAGTTACAGCTAAATACAGAAAATTCAGATACAGGACGTTGTCTACGGATACGTACTAATTCCGGTGTGCACGCACATCCGAATCAGCTTCTGCAAAATCTTGCACGTCAGTATCAACGACCCACACGTATCGGTGAAGACCGTACGTGACCAAGTCGTCCCGTTTGGCGGGGCGTACTCGATTCCGGGGTAAAACAGGGTCTGGTTTTTTCCTGTTTTTGGATCGCGGTTCGCGATCACCACAGGTCGTGATGCCCCGAGCGGGTTGCACGGGCACCGAGGGGGTCATACAGGCTACACGATGAAATTGACGGAAAAGGAAACAGAGCTACGAGTCGAAAGTTATGGGTACCTGAACTGGGCTCTGGAAACTGAGGTTTCTTCATATCCTTGTGTCAATTTGACACTGTTCCCGTGTCCTGACCGTGTCCGGCTGCGAGTACTGTGTCCACCTAGGGTTTCTACTAGCTGAGTGAAGCCGGAGTCAGGTTCTGGTGGATTATGGCGGAGACGGCTCCGGTACTGATCGGCTGAGGTCAGCGGGTGCTCGGGGAGTTCCAGGGCGGCCGGTCGGCGAGGTCCGGAGGCGTCAGCTAGGGCTCAGGCGGCCAACAGCGGCTCTGGACGGAAGAGGATGTCACGCCCCGATCTCCCGCAGGCAATCGGCCGTTCCCGCTAGGCGGGAATCACCCTCGCCAGCGCTCCCGCGGAACGATCGCTTAACCCATCCGGGCGTGATGCCGCACGAGCGTGAGCCACGCCCGTGCAAGGCCATGGTTCATTGGCTGGCGGTTAGAGTTCTAAGCCACAGAGTCGCACAGATTGTCCGAGTGCAGCGGAGTCATGAACGCATAGGCGATCGGTAACAGGTTCACTGAGTCGACAAATATAGCGGAAGCATTGAAACAAGTAAGGTAATCTCTTTATTGATATGAACAAGTATTACAGGCGGCGTATAGCCGAGATTATAAGTCGCTCAAGCCTCTCTCTCTGAAACAGTAAAGCATGCCAAGTGGCTACAACTGTGGAATGATTTGTACAGGCGATGGTCAGGCGATGTTCACAACTTATGTCTTGTATATGTGCTTCAGTCCCGGACGCACCGTTGCAAGGCTTCGGAGGGAACTCCTGGCCTTAGCACGCACGTTGGAGGCGTCCGCACCGCACGAGGTTCTCCCGCACCCTGCATATCAAACTGGTGGATTATCAGTACATTGAATGCACTGGTGGGGAAGCTACTCGCCCGCTCGACAAATCCAAACACGTAATACAGGTTCCGTGCACAACTATTAAGTTGTCTTTCTAGTTGCCTTAGGATCAGTTTCATGCAGACATTGAATAGCTTAACGTGTCGGGCAGTGCGCCGTGCAATATGAGAGGAAACACGGCGAGACTTACCATCTCCTTTCCTGTCCAAGGCAAACATGATTAATTCAGGCACGGGCAAGTATAACATTCAGGAGGCAAGCATATGCAAACATGAGGGTCGTTTTAACATGATCGTTCTGGTGTTAAGTCATTCATTGATGCGATGGAGTAACTCGCACGCGGATAGCCGCTAAGCGAGGATGACTTATCTATATGAACAGGAGTCGCTGGCATAGCCATAAAGGACCAATTTTAGTCTCTAACGAGAATGGGGTGCAGCGAGAATACAGGATGCGCTCTATACCATTTCGTCTTTGTACAGGATGACTAAACAGGAGAGTTCCATCCGGATCGGGTCGGCCCCAGTGCCCCGGTGACCGCCCGTGGAACGGTGCCTCGTTTCCGAGTTGTCCGCGACATGCAGGTCTGTATTCAGGTCTGGCTAGGCACAGGATCAAGTTCAGGATAGGACATATCATGTTCAATGTACAGGCATGATTGTTCACAGTCGTATATCGATTGCCAGGCCAGTTGATTCAGTAGTTTGCTCGTGAGCTGTGATTCAGTGATTGATTTAGTCGGGGTGCAAATTCCCTGGTTCGGGAATTGCCTTGGTGACCTAACGGTCCCGGATACTTGCAGGTTCATTCAGGCACGAAGCGACTACGTAGTAGTCTTCCGGGATTTGTATGAAAACATGGCAACATTCAAGCAGACTAGCATGCGTTTCTAAGGAACATAAGCAGGCACGTTGCTCGGGCCTGAAGGTAGTCCGAGAGATGAAACCGTTAAGGGACTTAGCATGCGAGGGTCTGAGTATAAGCAGTATTTCATTTCCATGTTCTAGCAAGCAATACGAGTTGGGATTATTCCCTTAGCTAGGTGCGTTGGATTTATTAGCATGCAGGGGTGATTCACCTAGCGACTAGCATGAATATTCCAGATTTTATGTGTGCTGGCTAAGCAAAGACAAGTTCACCGTAGCCACCCACCTTAGCGATGATTCGCCTCGGTAGAGCGATACGTCTGAGCGAGCCTCTGAAAGTCCAAGCCGGATTCCTGTAGGGACAAGTCTGGATATCCTTTGCTTCTTGATCAAGGCAAAGCAGGTCGGGACAGTTGCACTATTGCCGATTGAGACGGTAGTCCGCTTGAGCGGAACGGGGTGTTACATCCTACCCAACTTAAAAAAAGTCTCGTCCTCGAGACTTACTAAGGACAAGCAGAAATCTAGGGTTGAGGCAATCCTAGACAAGTCGTTTGTACTTGTTCATTTGGATCTTCACTTGCACAAGCTTCAAAATCAGCATATCTCTTAGACTGGATCGTGCGCACTTTCGAAGGTACCCTCTAGCGTGAACACGTCAACCAGCTCAGTGATAGCGAAGTCTTAGCACTCGAGTTTCACCTTTTTCTTAAGTCTTGGATGGTGCACTAGTTCAAGGCGTCCCTCGAATAGATGCATTCAACCAAACTTAGGGTTAGTGAAAATCGGACAAGCTACTAGCGATACTCTCAAGTGGTTTGCACAGGTTGGCACAAAGGCCACTCGCAGCATACAACCAGACAAGCAAGCATAACATTCAAAATGCATTTTGAAAGTATTTAGACTTATTGTTGGAACATCCCATCGAGGCATTGAGAGAGAGCGTGCACATGACCCACGAACGAGCTTTCGAAACAGAGATATCGAATTGAATTCCAAAGGCGTAGAAGCCAGGCTCTGATACCAACATGTCACGCCCCGATCTCCCGCAGGCAATCGGCCGTTCCCGCTAGGCGGGAATCACCCTCGCCAGCGCTCCCGCGGAACGATCGCTTAACCCATCCGGGCGTGATGCCGCACGAGCGTGAGCCACGCCCGTGCAAGGCCATGGTTCATTGGCTGGCGGTTAGAGTTCTAAGCCACAGAGTCGCACAGATTGTCCGAGTGCAGCGGAGTCATGAACGCATAGGCGATCGGTAACAAGTTCACTGAGTCGACAAATATAGCGGAAGCATTGAAACAAGTAAGGTAATCTCTTTATTGATATGAACAAGTATTACAGGCGGCGTATAGCCAAGATTACAAGTCGCTCAAGCCTCTCTCTCTGAAACAGTAAAGCGTGCCAAGTGGCTACAACTGTGGAATGATTTGTACAGGCGATGGTCAGGCGATGTTCACAACTTATGTCTTGTATATGTGCTTCAGTCCCGGACGCACCGTTGCAAGGCTTCGGAGGGAACTCCTGGCCTTAGCACGCACGTTGGAGGCGTCCGCACCGCACGAGGTTCTCCCGCACCCTGCATATCAAACTGGTGGATTATCAGTACATTGAATGCACTGGTGGGGAAGCTACTCGCCCGCTCGACAAATCCAAACACGTAATACAGGTTCCGTGCACAACTATTAAGTTATCTTTCTAGTTGCCTTAGGATCAGTTTCATGCAGACATTGAATAGCTTAACGTGTCGGGCAGTGCGCCGTGCGATATGAGAGGAAACACGGCGAGACTTACCATCTCCTTTCCTGTCCAAGGCAAACATGATTAATTCAGGCACGGGCAAGTATAACATTCAGGAGGCAAGCATATGCAAACATGAGGGTCGTTTTAACATGATCGTTCTGGTGTTAAGTCATTCATTGATGCGATGGAGTAACTCGCACGCGGATAGCCGCTAAGCGAGGATGACTTATCTATATGAACAGGAGTCGCTGGCATAGCCATAAAGGACCAATTTTAGTCTCTAACGAGAATGGGGTGCAGCGAGAATACAGGATGCGCTCCATACCATTTCGTCTTTGCACAGGATGACTAAACAGGAGAGTTCCATCCGGATCGGGTCGGCCCCAGTGCCCCGGTGACCGCCCGTGGAACGGTGCCTCGTTTCCGAGTTGTCCGCGACATGCAGGTCTGTATTCAGGTCTGGCTAGGCACAGGATCAAGTTCAGGATAGGACATATCATGTTCAATGTATAGGCATGATTGTTCACAGTCGTATATCGATTGCCAGGCCAGTTGATTCAGTAGTTTGCTCGTGAGCTGTGATTCAGTGATTGATTTAGTCGGGGTGCAAATTCCCTGGTTCGGGAATTGCCTTGGTGACCTAACGGTCCCGGATACTTGCAGGTTCATTCAGGCACGAAGCAACTACGTAGTAGTCTTCCGGGATTTGTATGAAAACAGGCAACATTCAAGCAGACTAGCATGCGTTTCTAAGGAACATAAGCAGGCACGTTGCTCGGGCCCGAAGGTAGTCCGAGAGATGAAACCGTTAAGGGACTTAGCATGCGAGGGTCTGAGTATAAGCAGTATTTCATTTCCATGTTCTAGCAAGCAATACGAGTTGGGATTATTCCCTTAGCTAGGTGCGTTGGATTTATTAGCATGCAGGGGTGATTCACCTAGCGACTAGCATGAATATTCCAGATTTTATGTGTGCTGGCTAAGCAAAGACAAGTTCACCGTAGCCACCCACCTTAGCGATGATTCGCCTCGGTAGAGCGATACGTCTGAGCGAGCCTCTGAAAGTCCAAGCCGGATTCCTGTAGGGACAAGTCTGGATATCCTTTGCTTCTTGATCAAGGCAAAGCAGGTCGGGACAGTTGCACTATTGCCGATTGAGACGGCAGTCCGCTTGAGCGGAACGGGGTGTTACAGAGGAGGTCGTCGGGAAGGGCTCTACGGTCAGGGAAGGCCGGAGGAGGGCTGAAGAGGGTGGCCTGGAGCGAGGCGAAGCCGCTGGGACGCCGGCGGAGATGACCGGTGCGGAGGATTCTGACCGGAGAAGAAGGGTGGTCAAGGGGGTTTTCCGGCGGATGGAGGGGGTATAAATAGGGGTCGAATGGGAGTGGGATGGCCGGCGGTTGGCCGGAATCTGAAGGGAAAGCGACGGGGGTTCCGGGGAAGATGAATGGGGACGGTCGCCGGCGGCGGAAACGGCCGCCGGCAGTGAGGAGTCGGGGCTCTAGGGATTCGGGGGTTAGGGATTCACACGGGTCGGGTGCTTAGCGGGTCAGGTCTGACCCGGATCCGACCCGCTAGCTGAGCGGTCCGGTTCGGGTAGACCGGCCGGTCCGGTCCGGTTCAAGGTTCGGTTTAAACTCTGGTTTGATTTGGTTTTATTATTTTGGTTTAATTAATCAGTTAATTTTAACAATAGTTTTTAATACTTTAAAATTTCATCCGGGATCCAATAAATTCCCGAAAAAATACCCCATGCTCGATTTTTAATTTTACACTAGAAAATATAATTTTCATCACATTTTAATATTATTTAATTTCATTTAAAAATTCATTTTAAATTAGACTACTTTAATTTATAGGTTTAAAATTCACAGAAAATGCTAATTAATTCCAGAAAATTAAATTTAAAAATTCTTAAAATTTTTAGGTGATTACACCAGCTAAGTGATATGCAAGTTGAGAGCATCACTGGAACTCAGGCTGAAACTACTACAAGCTCTGTGTCGGGGAGCCGGTAGCAGTGATATCATGTGGTTGTCTAGCTCACAATGGGAGACTACGACGCCGGCATAATATAATCAACATGTAGCCTGTGTGTCTCTTTCCACCCAATGTAACCACGCATATCATGACCATAACGTCTCATGTCCATGTCAAGCGGGATCATAGCTAATGCAATAAGTCATATAGTATCTTTAATTACAATATCTCTGTCAAGTCCTGTATCCTATACAGAATCACCATGAATGTCTCAGGAAGACTCTGTCTCATGAATAGTGTCAGGTGTCCTGGGTTATGATGTACTTGATAAGACAAGTACGAGAAATATCGGGTCTCGGTATCCATGTCTATGTGACGTTACACAACTCCGCGTACGGGGTTGGCACCCGACTAGTAATCGGACGCTAAGTAAAGTCACTCGGTCCTAGGTTAAGCATGCACAACAATATAAATAAAGCAAGAAAATATGCAACAAGAACTGTAAAGTTGGCAAGGTATACTTGCCTACTGATGTATAACTAAGTCAAGGAAATAAGTAGCAAGCTGCAGGATTTGGCAAGGTACACTTGCCTGAGGTTCTGGCTCCAACTGTGGCTCTGACTTCAGCAAAATTTGCAGGCGATACTCCGGTTACTGAAATAAACATCACCATTAGATCCAAAAAATATCAATCAGCTAAAAATGCCTGTCCTTGAGTCCAATTTGGAGACAAGGACAAAAATAACAATTTTGGGTCAAAGCGGGGTCCACATGTGGCCCGCTTCGCACCGAAAAATGTGTCAGGGTCAAAGATCTCCAAATTCATCCAATTTAGTGTCAACAAGTCAGGAACGATGATACGAACCCAACGAAACTTCCAGAATTGGATTCCGATGAGCCGATCACAAAATCGCCCGTCAAGTGGAGCCTGTGGGGCCCACGACACGCGATTTCGTCAACGTTCTCAGAATCGAACCAAACTTGGGTCACAGGACCAACGTATCGCTACGAGTCCGATGGCGCAAGTTTTGTTTTGATCCGACGTGTGTACACAAAGTTAGGACGCTCTCCAGAAAGGGCGGATACGGGACAGTGTCCGCGGATACGCGTTGATTTCGGTGTGCACGCACATCCAAATCAACTTCTGCGAAACCCCGCACGTCCGTATCGATGGCGCGCACGTATCGGTGAAGACCGCACACGACCAAGTCGTCCCGTTTGGCGGGGCGTATCCAGTTCCGGGGTGAATCAGGGCGTTATTTTTCCTGTTTTTTGGATCGCGGTTCGCGATCACCACAGGACGCGATGCCCCGAGTGGTTTGCACGGGCACTGAGGGGGTCACGCAGGGTTCGCGACGCAAAAGACGAAAATGAAAACGGGTAAACGAGCAGGGAGATACGCGTACCTGAACAGGGTTCAAAAAACCCGAAATTCACCGTGTCCGACACGTGTCCGACACACGCGAGACCTAGGGTTAGGGTTTAGGGGTTCTGCCGGAGTTCCGGCGGTACTGCGGCGGGGGAGGCTGGCCGGAGGGGGCTGGGGCGGCGCCGACGAGGCTGGGCGGAGGCGGCGCTGCTGGCACGGCGGCCGGAGGAGGCTGGGCGGCTGCTGCTGACTGCTGCTGCTGGTGGGGGAGGAAGGAGGAGGAAGAAGAAGAGGGCTGGGGGCGGCTCACGGAGAGGCTGGGCGGAGGCGGTGGCGTGGGCACGGAGGGCAGCGCGGTGGCGGAGACTCCGGGCGGTGGAGGGTGTGGCCGGAGAGGAAGAGGGAGGGGTTTTATAGGTGAGGGGAGAGGGAGCCAGGGCCGAGCGGGGCGGGCGTCGTGGCGGGGAAGGCGGAGGCGAGGGGGAGGCGTGGCCGGGTGGAGCGGAGCGGGCGGGCGGAGGCGGCGGATCCGGCGGGAGATGCGGGGAACGGGTCAGGCGGGGGGGGGGGAGAAAGGGGAACGGGACACGGGGCGGTGCGGGTCGGGTTCGGTCGGGCGGACCCGACCCGACCCGATAGCCCAACGGGCTGGGCCTAGGGTTTGGGCTTGGGCTGGGCTGGATTATACAAATAATAAAATAACTAAATAAATAAATAAATAATAGTGAAATAATTATAAAATAGTTTTGAGGTGTTTAAAAATAGGTCTGGGGCCCAATAAATTCTCAGAAAATTACCCTAAGTCCAGTTTTTTAATTTACCTCCAAAAATATTATTTTCATAATATTTTAATATATTTTAAAAATATTTAATTTTACTTAATGCCAAAAACACCTTGTTTTTAATTAGCAAAAATTTCCGAAAAATCCCAGAAAATTTCGAAAAATTCGGTTTTAAAATTTTTGAAAAAATCAGGGTGTTTACAGAAGGAGAAGAAGACAACATTTGAGAGTTTCTCCAGGAAGAGAGTTCAATAGGAGAAGGTGGAGACTGCAAGAGTTTGAAGAGAGTTCAAGAGGAAGAAGATACAAAAGGAAAATTAGGTAAAAGAGTTCAAGAGTTTGAAAAGAGTTTAATAGAAATTTAATTACGTATATTTTTTGTGACGTCCTAATCATAAATACAGACAACTTTTCAAAATGACGGACGCATACCCGGTGTACCTACAACTTCGGTCATTGAACGTGAACGAGAGTCTCACATTTCTAGTCTGATTTTCGCAGGACCGGTAATGTAAATTTTAGATAATTGATATTATTGTTATTAAGTGTATTATATTTTACTAACGATATCTAAACATATATTATATAGCGCTATGATTATCCAGATATAAAATTACGAGAGCAAGGTAAGTGGCAGTCATCATGGGAGTTAACTGAAGGCCAAAAGGTTCTGGTGGAGGCTTTTGGTTTTTACTTTGTTAACGCTATACGAATTAAGTATCATGATAGAGACATGATATTAAGTATCGTTGAGTGATGGTGGCCAACATGCAACATATTTCAGCTACCCTTCGGGGAGATAACGATCACATTAGCGGATGTGGCACAGATTATGGGATTTTCTATCGAGGGTAATCCTATATATCTTAACGAGAAGTTGGAAGCAAAAGATCTCCTTAGAGAATACCTTGGTATGGAGCCCCCATCTCATATGGGAGAAGCCAGCACTGTCAAACTTACTTGGCTCTGGTCTACTTTCATGCATGTTGATCATATCGGCTCTACAACAGTTTCTGTCGATTCTTTGCGGGTATTTATTTACATGTATTAATTATTGTTAATGTTTATTAAATCTAGATGTTATTAATATTCAATTATGTAACCCCCTGATTTTTCAGAAATTTTTAATTTGGATTTTTCACAATTTTCTGTAATTTTCTAGAATTTTCAAGAATTTATTTTAGATTCAAATATAATTAAAAATATCCCAAACTTTTATTTTATGTTCTAAATAATAAAATATATTTTCTAGAAGTTTTTGGGAATTTTCTGAGTATTTTTAGTATTTATTGGGAGTTATTTAGGCTAATAACTAATTTTTAGGACTTGTAGAATTTATGGTGCAAACTCAGGAATATAAAATGGACCCATGTTATTTTCTAAGGTTTATAATATTATTATATATTTTCTAGAATTATTTCAGAATTTGTGGAATAATGTTAGTATTTATTTTTAGTTTTATGGCAAAACTAATTTTTAGAGCTTCTCCTAATTATAGTAGGAAATCTATGAATATAAAATTATCCCAAATATTTTTCTAAGGTTTTTTTGGTTCAAAATATATTTTCTGTAATTTTTCCAGATTTTTATGATTATTTTTAATGTTTATTTTGAGTTATTTAGATTTAAAATGACTTAAATAATGTTTTGATAAAGGCAAATCAAAAATATATAATATAAATAAAACCATTCAATCAGATTCTGACACATGTCAGCCTATAGATATCCATTCAGCCGCAGGTACATCTATATATATATATATAATATAATAACCCTAATTATCTCATTATTTTAGAGAGGGAGAGAGATTTGGGAGAATTGTCATCTAGTGTTTCTTCATCTTCCAGAAGCCATTGCGCATAGCTCCGGACTCCAAACGAGGCCTAGTTTCTTGCGTTAGAACGATATTGAGGTTAGCTTTCTGATTATATAATTTGTTTTACAAAATTATTAGTATTAAATTCTAAAAAATTCGTAGAGCACAGCATGTCCGAAAATAGACGTGTTTCGATGTTTTCGCAATTTCGGGAGAACCCGGAATCAGAATCACGAACCGTTTAAAGTTTCGGAAATTTAATGTCGAGATAATCGACATATATTTTTTTCCAGAATTTAATTTGAAGTATTTACATACTGTTAATTCTGTAGAACTTCTAGGTTAGAATTTAACCATCGGTGCACAATACAAAATTTGTATGTGCCATAATTCCCAAACGAATTTGAATTCGGACGAGCCGTAAATTCTAGTATATTTTTGATGCTGAAATCTACAAAAAATCATGCATGAAAGTTGAGTTTGTGTCGGTTGACTTTTTGGTCAACAGATCACCTCGATTTGCGTACCATGAGTCTCGAGTTGATAAAATTCAGTTTCTTTGGACAAAATTTAGGAATTAACATAAAAATCAGAATAATAAGATTAAAATAGGATTTTAGAGTAATTATTCCAGAATTAAATAAATTAAAATAAATTATCTTTTGACGTGATAAATTTGTAATACATAGGCTATTTGGACTGTGACTTGGACTCTGATTCATACCAGCAACAGGACCCCAGGCAAGTGTACCTTGCCAAAATCTGCAGTATTATTATATATTTTCCTTGCTTTATTATATTGCTGTGCATGCTTAACCTAGGGCCGTGTGACGTACTTAGCGTCCGATTATAGTCGGGTGCCAACACCGTACGCGGAGTTGTGTATTGTCATCTAGACATGGATATTTGTGACCCTCTTTATTCTCGTATTTGTCCTATCAAGTACACTATAACCCAGGACACTTGATACTATTCATGAGACAGAATCTTCCTGAGATATTCATGGTGATTCTGTGTAGGATACATGTTTTATGACATAGACATCATATTCATAGATATTAGATGACTTGCTGCATTAGATATGATCGTGCGTGACATGGACATGGTGCATTATGGACATGAGATGTGTGATTACATTGGGTGGGGAGAACACACAGGCTACAGGCTGAGTTTATATATATATATAAAACATAGTAAACACATAGTAAACACATAGTAAAATACATAGTAAACACTGCTACCGGCTCCAAGACACAGAGCTTGTAGTGGTCTCAGCCTGAGTTTAGTGATGCTCTCAAATTGCATTTTCATATAGATGGTTATATAGTTTACCCTATTTATTTTATTTACTATTACACTGCATTTTGGCATGTCGATTTATGTACCTTGTTATGTCCCCTGAGGACCTGGATACCGGACTTTGTCCCCAGGACTAGCAGACGAGATCGACCCCGAGTTACACGGGACAGGAGCATTAGCAGAAGATGGAGCAGGAGCAGACACTGGAGCAGTACCAGATCCAGTAGACGATTGATCCCCGAGGGTATCATCTGGGTATAGGCTTTCCCCATACTCGATATTTGCTGTGGTTATCTTTATTCTTGTATCTTGACAGATGTATCAGACTCATTATCGGATTATTTTTCCGAGTTTATATCATATTGAGATTGATCTTGCTTTACGATTCTGATATTGTTGTATTTATTTCTGTGGATGAGATTAGTATATCTAGACCATTATTATTGTATTACAGCTTAAGTACGCCCCGATGGATCCATTAAATTGGGTTTGTCCATCGGTGTGTGCTGCTGGCCATTGCCACGTGTCTAGTCCCTCGATATTTTGGGACTGGGGCGTGACATGGTTTTTGTGGTGGTCCATGCAGGTCGATGACTAAATTATTCGGTTTCAACTTAGGAACCGAGCAAGCCTGCAATAAGGATAGGATAAGTTTTTGGATCTCATCCACTTGCTTGAATCGTTCTTGACATCTATATCGGAATTGAATTAATTTCTTGACTTGCATCATGCCTTGATTTTCGTGCGCCTCTTATTGTTTATTTTGGTTGTTACTCTAAACTTTTTATTATGTGATTGGTAATTAGAACTTGACAGTTTGAGTTAATCTTATAGATGGTGACCTAATGATTACCCCTTAGCTTTGAACCGCGTAATTAGTACCCCACCTCGATACAAGTTATCTTTCCTTTCCCTTGAGACTAGTAACCTGTCCATTCTCACTATTGACACATGACCTATGAGCACTATGATTAAAACTTAAGATGACCATTACTTACGTAATACCATAGGAGACCCTAATAAGAGTTCTATTTTATTTAGATGTGCAAGGTTATTTTGCAGGACCCTCTTAAGACTGTCACAGTATTAGTTTAATTCTTATAAGTTGGGTAGTATACCTCACAACATAGTACCACCTAGCCCTATTGATGAAGTGACTTAGGATGACACAACTTTAGACTTGCATAAGACGACAGTATTTATTCAGACGATAGAATTTAGAGGTCCTTGCCCCCATTTGGTCGACTAGCGACATAGACAAGGAGTTGTATGATAACTGTAGAGATTGTAGAGTCTTTTATTATTGTTGCTTATTTTGTTTCTGTTTGTGAACTCGAATTGATTTGTACCTCCTTTCATCATCATCTAGTGTACTTATAATTTTTGTACTACCTTGACTTATGCTGCTATATTATAGCCTAGTTTTTGCAAGCTTATTCTTTATCAAGCTTGTTCATGACATATGTGTTATTGGGGCCTGATCAACCCCACTAATACAATTGTCTATTCAGAATCAATGTATTATGGTCTGATCAACCTTAGTGCATTTTGGTTCGCTCTTCACACGACTACTTTACGTGGATTGAGATATATAGTTGACTAGTAGACGCCTGTACTTACCCTCTAGATATGTCTGAGCAGATCGTATCGGTTACATAACTGTACTAATACGAGCATGCAAACAAAGGATTACCAAAATAGGATTTCAATCCACAACTGCTTGACAATTCCCAATTGAATTCTTTAAACGCCTTGATCTCAATACTTCTATTCTATTACGCTGCCCTTGAACTCTTTATTATTGGTCTCCGTCTTCCCTTATTTCGGAAAGACGAAACATCGTGCTTGGTATAAATTGATACACAGAGAATACTAGATATACCCCATAGGCCGATCACATACTTGAGGATTATTCTTCGTAATTAAGGACATATCATATATGATATGATCGGCATTGAAGTTCGAGGATTGAATGACATGAGTAAACATATTAAGGAATATTCTCTTAAGGTATATAGCCTTATGTGATAGATGGGTAAATTCTAAGTTGGGTAGTAGTGCATTGTCAACTCGAGAGAAATTTCTTTTAGATTGTGATCGAGTAAGATTAAATTGGGAGAGGTTCAAGCCATTTTAATTTTGAAAATTTTAGAAGAATGACTAAGATGATGAGGATTAATGAATTGATATTGAGGACCCAATATTTATACCTTAAGTACATGATTTAAACAATGAAGGTAAAATCATCAACTTGAAATTTAGAGGATAAAAAGATAAAATTTCAGACTTGAACAATGGTGGACTGCATTTTAATTTTTTTTTTCAAGTTGATGATTTGAGTTAAAATAAAAAACTTGATGGTTGGACTACCTATTTGAAATATTAAGGATGTGAATGGAATTTAAGAAGTTGAAGCATACAAAAACTTATAAGTAAAAATAGGAATAATAATGGACTCGAATTACTTCTAGAGGAGATTATGATAATTGGAGATCGTGAGGTAAAATTGATATGCGTATTTAAATCTTGAAGATGATATATGGATTTAATTTAAATTTGGATATGGATAATTTGAAAAAGCGAGAAGAGATAACCATAGGTTGAATTTGATTGGATCAGTGGTCATCTTAACCTAGAAGTGATTACAATGGATATGATTAGAAATTTAATTGTCGCAAGGAGATTGCGATTGACTTGCCTTATGTACACGAAGGATTAACAAATTATGCCTTATTTTAATTTTGAGGACGACATTGTCTTAAGTTGGCTGGATTGTGAAACCCCCTCACCTAAGAAGTAGACCTACTTGGCTTAGATAGTGAGACTAAGGCTAGCTCGAATCCACTTAGGAATAGAACACGACATTTTTTATTTAGTTTTATAACATGGTATCCCTCGGCGCGCCTTACCATTGCTTCGATAATTGGAGCACTTTCCTAGTCACTGCCTTCCTACAAATTTCACACCTTGTCCTAGACATGCCCATCCTCCAATTTTTATCTTTGTGCAATATTTCAATTGTTGGGTACTTTTATGCAAAAGAGCATTTAGGTGTCCACACTATTGGACATGACACACGAAGAAACCTATTTTCACTCATGTGAATTTCTCCCATGATTTTCGGAATGTGCAACGTGCAACATCGTCCACTCCGTTAAACCTAGCCTTGCATTTTAACCAATACAAATCTTAGACCATCCTTGACTTCTACCATGGCTTAATTTTAATTTCGAGGACAAAATTTTTATAAGTTGGGTAGATTGTAACCCCCTGATTTTTCAGAAATTTTTAATTTGGATTTTTCACAATTTTTTGTAATTTTCTAGAATTTTCAAGAATTTATTTTAGATTCAAATATAATTAAAAATATCCCAAACTTTTATTTTATGTTCTAAATAATAAAATATATTTTCTAGAAGTTTTTGGGAATTTTCTGAGTATTTTTAGTATTTATTGGGAGTTATTTAGGCTAATAACTAATTTTTAGGACTTGTAAAATTTATGGTGCAAGCTCAGGAATATAAAATGGACCCACGTTATTTTCTAAGGTTTATAATATTATTATATATTTTCTGGAATTATTTCAGAATTTGTGGAATAATGTTAGTATTTATTTTTAGTTTTATGGCAAAACTAATTTTTAGAGCTTCTCCTAATTATAGTAGGAAATCTATGAATATAAAATTATCCCAAATATTTTTTTAAGGTTTTTTTGGTTCAAAATATATTTTCTGTAATTTTTCCAGATTTTTATGATTATTTTTAATGTTTATTTTGAGTTATTTAGATTTAAAATGACTTAAATAATGTTTTGATAAAGGCAAATCAAAAATAAATAATATAAATAAAACCATTCAATCAGATTCTGACACATGTCAGCCTATAGATATCCATTCAGCTGCAGGTACATCTATATAAATATATATATATATATATATATATATATATATATATATATATATATATATATATATATAATATAATATAATAACCCTAATTATCTCATTATTTTAGAGAGGGAGAGAGATTTGGGAGAATTGTCATCTAGGGTTTCTTCATCTTCCAGAAGCCATTGCGCATAGCTCCGGACTCCAAACGAGGCCTAGTTTCTTGTGTTAGAACGATATTGAGGTTAGCTTTCTGATTATATAATTTATTTTACAAAATTATTAGTATTAAATTCTGGAAAATTCGTAGAGCACAGTATGTCCGAAAATAGACGTGTTTCGATGTTTTCGCAATTTCGGGAGAACCCGGAATCAGAATCATGAACCGTTTAAAGTTTCGGAAATCTAATGTCGATATCATAGACATATATTTTTTTCCAGAATTTAATTTGAAGTATTTACATACTGTTAATTCTGTAGAACTTCTAGGTTAGAATTTAACCATCGGTGCACAATACAAAATTTGTATATGCCATAATTCCCAAACGAATTTGAATTCGGACGAGCCGTAAATTCTAGTATATTTTTGATGCTGAAATCTACAGGAAATCATACATGAAAGTCGAGTTTGTGTCGGTTGACTTTTTGGTCAACAGATCGCCTCGATTTGCGTGCCATGAGTCTCGAGTTGATAAAATTCAGTTTCTTTGGACAAAATTTAGGAATTAACATAAAAATCAGAATAATAAGATTAAAAATAGGATTTTAGAGTAATTATTCCAGAATTAAATAAATTAAAATAAATTATCTTTTGACGTGATAAATTTGTAATACATAGGCTATTTGGACTGTGACTTGGACTCTGATTCATACCAGCAACAGGACCCCAGGCAAGTGTACCTTGCCAAACTCTGCAGTATTGTTATATATTTTCCTTGCTTTATTATATTGCTGTACATGCTTAACCTAGGGCCGTGTGACGTACTTAGCGTCCGATTATAGTCGGGTGCCAACACCGTACGCGGAGTTGTGTATTGTCATCTAGACATGAATATTTGTGACCCTCTTTATTCTCGTATTTGTCCTATCAAGTATACTATAACCCAGGACACTTGACACTATTCATGAGACAGAATCTTCCGGAGATATTCATGGTGATTCTGTGTAGGATACATGTTTTATGACATAGACATCATATTCATAGATATTAGATGACTTGCTGCATTAGATATGATCGTGCGTGACATGGACATGGTGCATCATGGACATGAGATGTGTGATTACATTGGGTGGGGAGAGACACACAGGCTACAGGCTGAGTTTATATATATATATATAAAACATAGTAAACACATAGTAAACACATAGTAAAATACATAGTAAACACTGCTACCGGCTCCAAGACACAGAGCTTGTAGTGGTCTCAGCCTGAGTTTAGTGATGCTCTCAAATTGTATTTTCACATAGATGGTTATATAGTTTACCCTATTTATTTTATTTACTATTACACTGCATTTTGGCATGTCGATTTATGTACCTTGTTATGTCCCCTGAGGACCTGGATACCGGACTGTCCCCAGGACTAGCAGACGAGATCGACCCCGAGTTACACGGGACAGGAGCATTAGCAGAAGATGGAGCAGGAGCAGACACTGGAGCAGTACCAGATCCAGTAGACGATTGATCCCCGAGGGTATCATCTGGGTATAGGCTTTCCCCATACTCGGTATTTGCTGTGGTTATCTTTATTCTTGTATCTTGACAGATGTATCAGACTCATTATCGGGTTATTTTCTCGAGTTTATATCATATTGAGATTGATCTTGCTTTATGATTCTGATATTGTTGTATTCATTTCTGTGGATGAGATTAGTATATCTAGACCATTATTATTGTATTACAGCTTAAGTACGCCCCGATGGATCCATTAAATTGGGTTTGTCCATCGGTGTGTGCTGCTGGCCATTGCCACGTGTCTAGTTCCTCGATATTTTGGGACTGGGGCGTGACAAATTATGTTCTAAGGTGATATGTTGCACTAGAGCTTACTTACTGTGTCTATACGGTGCATTTTTTTTTTGACGCTACAGAAAATATGATCAACGTGCGACTGCTACCATTTCTTTCGGACATCAATTCCAACACAAAACACGCATGGAGTGAAGTAGTGTTAGCATATTTTTACCGCTCTATGACGTCTTTTGTGAGTAAGGTATCAAAGGGTAGAACATGAAAAATATAAGTGGATGTCTAACACTTATACATGTATAAATAAAAAATAATAATATATGCTATATTTATTTGGATCTTATTTGTGTTCTTCTTTCGGACATGTTTGAATAATGTGATTAATAACACCAATATGTTTCTCCAAACTATTTTTTCTTATATTACAGACAATGTGATAGTTAATATGCCAGGTAACATGACAAATTCTAAAATTAAAATTAGTATTAATATTAATTTTAAAATTAAAATTAATATTAATATCAACAATATTAAAAATTGGATGATTAATTTTTAGGTTGATATTTGTCATGTCAACTAACATGTTAGATATCACATAATATTATTTAATATGTAATGTCTACTGTCACATAAAAAAAAAATTGAAGGTACTTTGGAGATTAATAACATTACTCCTTAAATTTTCTTAAGACTACATTTAAGAATTTCTGCTGACAGTTAAAATTGTCTGTTATATGTCGACTAACAAGAAATATGTGTCCACGGTATTAATATATAAACACGGAGTAGGCATGGTTTACCAATTGTGTACAACAACAACTAGAGTGCCTTTCGTTGGTGTTTTTTATTTTGCTTTGGGAGTTTTAGTCCCACGTTAAAAAATTACCAATATGCATATATCAATGTATAGCTTTGCTAAGTATTGTTATAAGTGCATGGGATGGTAGTCTGTGGATTGACTTTCCTAGAGATATTAAGTGTGAACCCCATTATGATAATCTTTATTTTGTCACCACCTTTGAAAAGTTTTTCTTAGGAGCTAAGTCCCAAAGAGGCTTAGCGACTCAGACTCGGACTCAGATTCAAGGACGCAAAGTGGCGCTTTGTTGGCTCACTTTGCACGGTCCGGTGTCCATGCTGACAGGTGCCCATGAGGCCAGGGACCATGCGGCCAGGTGCGCATACGGCCAGGAGCGCATGCGACCAGTTGCACATGCGTCCAGGAGCGCATGCGGTCAGGGACCATACGGCCAGGTGCCCATGCAGCCAGGTGTCCATGCGGCCTGGAGCCCATGCGGCCAGACGCTATGCGGCCAGCAAGTTAATTTGAGCGAGTCAAGTGTGGAGGTGACAGGGACTGCTCTTGGTGACTGGGTGCGGCTGTCTGCTCTGTGTTGTACATCGCGCATGCGGCTCAGGCAGCTCGTGGCTCTCTGTGCCACGCGGCTGCAGCGCTTGACGGCGAAGTCTGCTCTGTGCAGTACGACGGCGCATGCGGCCTAATTTTTTTTCTCAGGCCGTATGGAACCAGAAATCCTCTTTAAATAGAGACACTCCTCTTTCATTTAAAGAGTTGAAAAAATTGAAAGAGAGAAAAAAAACCGAGAGCACCAGTAGGACCTGCGGCAGCAGTTAGCATCATTCCAAAGGAATCTTCCGAGTGATCCGAAGGTGACCAAGAGTGTTCCAGAAGTTCTCGTGTGAACTTGCCGGATCCTAGAGGCAGATCGTTGTATAGCGCGAATCTTGCCTTGAGCTCTGGTGGTTTTGATCACCCCAGCAGGAGTTCCCTTCTTTGTATTTCTGTTCTTGTTCCCGTTCTTCTCGGTGTAGCGTCTGCGAACGTAAAGAGAATAACGGTTTTCTGATTTTTGTTACATTTGTATTTTCTTTGAGTTGTCAGTTTGTAACCACGTTCCTTGTTTAGTGCTTCTGTGGGGTTGTGTGTCACTATAGAGGAACTCTTGTGGAAATCTCAGTCCACCAACTTCTCTACTATAGTTTGTAGAGACGAGCTCTTGTGTGAGTCTCTACTTTGTGGCTACCTCTTCTTTGATCTGACTTCGGGATTAACACATTTATTCCAATTTTTTACAGTTGGATGTTTAATCTTTATTTTTTAATTCAGCTATGTTAAGGATTATTATATCACTCTATAATATTAAAATAAATTATAATAATTTTTAATTTTTTTTTAATCAGTTTTGTCTAAGCTTATTCTAGTTCTAGCGATTCCATTAACTACTATTATCGTTACTTATGAAAATATTTGTATATTTGTGATATGAATTACACATATCAAACTATTCATATCAATAATGTGCTCAATTGGTATGGTCTTTAAAGTTCTGTTTCAGATTAAGCATAAGCATCTGTTTTTTTATTGAGAAATTTTGAGTTGCACCCAACATTATTTATCCTATTTCAAGATGCACCAACTGCTATACCATAATGTACGAACCCCCCTCTCCCTACTTTTGAAGGAAACCGTCACCAATTCACGGTCAACGTTTTAGCCAAAAAAAATTGGACAAAAATACCCTCTTTTCGTTTTCTTCTCCGTTGCGCGGCCGCTCCAGCGCTCCCTCGCAGTCTCCTGCGCGCTTCCCCGCCCCCTCCTCCTCCTCCTCCTCCTCCTCCTCTCCCTCCTCCTCCCCTTCTCCCCCAAAATCGCTGTGGCTCCGGCCTGAGGAGGAGGGGGGGGAGGCGGGGGGGGGAGGGGGAGGAGGAGGAGAGAAGGGTGTGGTCTGCTCGCGGACACCGGCCGAACGGAGGAGGAGGAGGAAAGGGAGGGGGTCGGTTGGCTGTGGACGCTTGCAGGAGAAGGAGATGGGAGGGGGGGGGGTGAGAAGGGGAGAAGGGTATTTTGGTCCCAAATTATGGGTCAAAGCTGTTGACTGTTACCAATTGATGGAAACCGTTAAAAGTGGAGGAACTTATGATTTATGGTAAAGCAGTGTGGTGCACCTTAAAATAGACTAAATAATGTGGAATGCGATTCAAATTTTCTCTTTTTTATTTGTTGTTAAAAACAGACCTAAAAATTTAATCATTCTTTTAGAACTTTTAATAAACTCTTGTGCGCGTGTCACCAATCAACTAATAAACCTAGTCTCACTTCCCCTTAGTGTTTTAAAAAATATGACTGAAGATCATCCCGGATAAGACACTGGATCAGATCAAACTAGTTCAACCAGTGGTTTAATCTAAACGGTCTAAGTTTAATTTCTTCTGAATACTAATTTTTACAAAAATATTTATTTATAATCAGTTTTTTTGAAAAAAAATAGTAGATCACACTACCACACTCGAAAAAATTATTGGTTCATAGGTCAACCGGTTGAACCGGTCGATCCTGTCCGGTCCAGTTTTTAGAACACTGCTCCCCCTTCTGTGGTGTGTGGTGTATGAGATAAAATTCAATACTCGAATAATCTTTTACCAACATCAGTGGTGGTTGATCATTAGATTTTAAAGGAAAGATTGGGTGATATCCCTGTGAAATCATGGGGCCATTGGTTCATGGAGTAATAATGAACAGACATCGGTAGCTTTGGTTGGGTGACCCTATAATTTTGGGGTGACAGGAAAGTGATTATGCAACAGGAGGATGGCACAGGGGCTTAATCATGATTCTTGTTACCATGACAATTCATAGAGTCCAGAGCCATGTGGCCTTCATGATTTGGTCACAATTTTGCATGGAGTTGGGGATGGAAAAAGAGGTGTTTTGAGTACTTTCTGGCTTCAGTCTGCAGCTGATCCTTGACTGTTTCCTGATAGTCTTATGTTGAAGACTCTGCCTCTACATCAAGTATTTTGAATCCTCATATACTATAGTACTAATAATAATTTGTGTGCTATGAGGGACTAATTAATGAGTTTGAAGAGCTATTTTGTGGTTATCATTAGAATGAGGTGGTTATCAAATTAAGTTTCTTCCATGATGGGTTTATTATCACTGTGGAATGTCAGGTTAAGAATGATATTAGCATCAGCAAAAGATGAAAAGATTGGTTGATGATACATATAATTTGATTCCATAATTATCACATAAAACAAAAAATTTATGCTTCTTCGGAATAGTTTATCAACCAAGAGTTGGTCATTCTATTACTAGATGGCCTCACTTTTACCAGCTCAAATACACTAATTAATGAATGAAATTTATATTTCTTGTCTTGTTTGTGGAGTCCAAAATTTTCTACCAACATTTATTACAACTTATTTTAATAACAATTTATATCGCGTCTACTTCACTATACTACTATATAATATAAAAAGTTTAGTTAAATCTTTTTTTCCCCAAATATATTCTTGTATATGTATATCAATTAATATTACTCATTAAATTAATGGACACAAATAATTATAGAGCTATTTTTTAGTCATTCTAAGTAGTCTTAATAAAAATTATAATAATTACAACATAAATCTTTTAATCTTCTTAATAATAATCTGTGAAATACGTACAACCCATGTACATGTATACTAGCACATATAAACTGACACTAATAAAATCCCAAATTCTACCCGCGATGTGTGAAATAAAAATATCTTTGATGAATATAAATCTAGTTAAGGATTCACAATCTGCTCTGCAGTAAATACAACCCCTCTGCTAATTTGCTGTATTCAATCTGTCCTGCAATAAGCAAATTCTTCAAGAAGATATTGAAACTTACTTAGCAGTGAGCCAGTTAAAAAATGTTGCTTGAAATATCTTAAAAAAGGAAGAAGAAACAATTAAGAATGTAAGACGATATATGTGCCTCGCACAGAACCATACTTCACCAAAGAGGGGATTAACACACATTAATTTGAATCTCGGACATGAAAGGAGAGGAAGTACCAAATCGATATACAAATTAGCATGCTCATTAACATGATCATATAGAGAAGTCTCTTTCCATCTTTTGGAGCCATGGAAGTTGCATGTGCATATTTTAGCATCATAGAGTTACTTTGAAGTCATATCCTGAATTAATTTTTTCTCTTTAATCCTATACTGGCCAATTAACTGTTATTATATTGACCTCTGCCTACTTTCTCAGGACAGCACACTGCTTCTTAGTGAAGGAAGGAGTTGGAGGAACATATATAAATGCTAATTAAGTATCAGATGCTTCACGTAATTGGGGAATAACAGACTCAGGTTAGATACAAAACATTGATCAGACATATAAGATATATATATATACATCAATTCATTCTATAAAAATCCAGTAAGAAGCTTTCTGTCACAATCACCAACGACAAAGTCCTGGAGTACAACAGCCTAGTATTGGTTAATTTGTTGGCAAACTGTTAGATATCTATAATGTCATAATTGATGTGAGACCTAACACTGATGGTTTTATGATGCTAAAATTTGCTTTCTAAGCAAGAGAAAGGAAATAGATTGATTCCCATGTTATGTATCCTCTAAAAATTAAAAAGTCCAACAATAAAGTCTTGTTTGGTTCACGAATTTAAGGAAGAGAAAGACAAAAAAAACTTGTCCCTTTTACTTTATTTGGTAGCCATAATCTAGGAAAATATTTTTCTGAGAGAGAAAAAAAATAAGTACAAAAATGGTTAAACCGATGTGATTGATTTTTTCTCCTCTTTTTTCAACATTTATTAATAGAAATTAAGGCAAATATAGCCTTTTGTTATTGTCTATTTTACCAACACATATTTTTTCATAACGTTATTTTATTTTAAAAGACAAGTACATTATGGGAATATTAATATAATTTTTCTTTCCTTTCCTACAACAAGCAAACGCTGGAAAGGAAATCAAATAATATTTTCTAGGTGATTTTTTTGTTTTACCAAACACATGAAAGAAAATCTGATAGGAATCCTACTTTATCATTTCCATGAAAAATACAAGGGAATTCATTTCTCTTTCGTGAACCAAACGAGAACCAAACGAGGCCTAAGAGCAACCATGTCTAGGTTTGGTGCTATTGTTGGTAAGCAGAAGTAACTTGTGAAAGTATTCTTCTTTTCCCTCATGTTGTCCAAAAGCTTATCGTGAAAAAGTAAGGGATATTTACTTGCATCCTTTTAAACAATTTTTTTTTTGAAAAAGATAATAAAATATATTTAAATTATAAATAAGATAATAAGTTAAACAAATTTTAAATAAAACAATGTCGCCAGAAGCATTGACGATATGAGTGTATGCACTCATGTTGCCAATAGCAATGGCGACATGAATGCAAGTTTTTTTTTCAAGACTTTAAGAAACAAAAAAGTTTAAAAAATTGTCACTATAAACTTATTTTTGTCCCTAAAATTCGTCACTAAAGCCCTACTTCCTCGCTAAAAGCCCTCACTAAAAGCTTAATTTCGTCACTAAAAGTCTAGTTTTGTCACTAAAAGCTTAAGAAAGAACTTTCAGCACGGTTCCATTAATGATAATTGTGCATTTATAGTGGTCGGAAGGAGACCCAAAAGTCCCCTTCTAGTAATGGCATTAGGTTCTGTGCTTCCGACTTCGCTCTTAGCTAATTTCGTCACTAAAAGTCTAGTTTCGTCACTAAAATTTAAGTTAGATAACATATCGCCGGGTTGGTGATACTCATGTCGCAATAGCAATGGCGACATGAATGCAAATTTTTAAACGTCACTAAAAGTCCTTTTTTAAAATAAAATTCCTCCCTAAAATGTCCAATTTCGTCACTGAAATATTTCGTCAACTCGCCCAAATCACAAAAAATTCCACAAAACAAATTGCATGCATGTCACCAATGCTTCTGACGATATGTTAACTAATTAAAATCTTATTTATAATTTAAATATATTTTGATATCTTTTTCAAAATTTTCTACTTTTTAAAAGAATACTACTACTAATAATAATGATAAGTTGTACCAATTTCAGTCTTAGGTCTCGTTTGAAATTGGTGATTTTTTTTTTTTTAAATGACAACATGACTTTACGTGTAGTCTTTTATTCTTTTATTTACTTTTTTTGATAAATTATTGTTACCTCTGAAAAAAAAAAACAAGCGAGAAGAAATCTCTAAACTAATCTCAAACAAGTTTGTCACTGTTAATAATGGCTAAATTATTATATGGGAACCCTGTCGGTCAGTGTGCCTTTATAGAATAATATCGTGATACATCACTGAATATTTTATCTTCTAATTTAGTTCATTGGTGTATGATATTGTTATTAGAGGAGAACAAAATTTTACCATTATGACGTGGTGAGACCGGTCCATGAATAAATTTTCGTCACTCAAAACCATCTTCAGTCCGAACATGCAATAGTCCACCTCCATCTGAAGCCTTATTCCAATCCGAACACTGATGCTCGGTCTGATAGAACACTTCATAGCAACTTACAAAATGAGGAGCTCGAAACCATCCGACAGGTCGTGAAATTGTGACATGTTGGTTACGATAGAGGGTTTCTGTAGGAATAGATAGAATGGACATATTACAAAAAAAAAAAAAAAAAAAAACCATCAGCCGACATATGGTCGGAAACCACCGCAAGAAACTTTGGGTGAGGCTCATTGGACCGTAATTAAGCTTTATGTTATTGTTGTCAAGGTGAGGGCCAATTCTGTAATTTTGGAAGTCTTGTACAAACAAACAAAAAAGAAAGAAAAAAAGACCCTCTACAAGTTACTCAAAATAATACAAATCAATAAATTACGAGCGGATTATGGACTGGTTGCTAAATGCTAATACTTATTTTTGCACATGGAATGGGAGAGAGGTGATTAACTAATGGACAAATAACAAATGAACTGTAGGCCAATATAAATCATGATCGAATATTATAGAGATATTTAGACTTTGGGTCTCATATAAGTTTTATAATTAGTGTTTGAGTCTCCATATATATACATAACTAGTGTTTGAGTCTCAAAAGAGTAAAAAATAATAATTAGCGACACTTTTGGTAACATCTTTGGTGACACTTTTGG